>LOJH01009450.1:0-20666 GCA_001685095.1 Ellobius talpinus
AGAGAGAGAGAGAGAGAGAGAGAGAGAGAGAGAGAGAGAGAACTGGGAATGGCATGGGTTTTTTGAAACTTCAAAGCCTGTCTCCAGTGACATACCTCCTCCGAAAGACCACACCTCCTATTTCTTTCTGAAGAGGTTCACCAACTTGAGACCCAAGCATCCAAATACATGAGACCACAGGGGCCATTCTCATTCAAACCACCACGCTGGGATTACAGGCATGTGCCATCACACTTGACATCTTATATAGGTTCTAGGATCAAACTCAGGTCCTTGTATTTTCAAGGCAAGCACTGAGCCATCTCTTCAGCCCCTATCTATAGTTTCAAAAATTACAGCCCTGGGCTACACTACCCCAGTGTTTCTTGTCCCTAGACTTAGGTTATGTATGGCAGAGTCTATTTAGCTGGACTTGTGCCTGTGAGGTTCTGTCTGTGGGGATGCTCAGAATTCCGACAAAGCAGCTCACAGATTGCTTCTCCCCACGCTGGTTTCCAGGGCTCTGCTGGAAATTTAACATGCAAGGAAGAAAGAAGACTGGAGAGAGAAATCTGCTGGGCTTGTAGTCACCGACTCCCAAATCACATCTGATGAAGCAAAATTAAAAGCATTCTGTTGATTGAATTTTCAAAGAGATTCTTTGAACAGCAGGGACAGCTTGAGATGTAATTTTGTTCACCGTATTTCTGGTTAGCTAGGGTGATCGCCTTTGAGACAGCTGAGGGGGCCAACTGTCTGCATGACATGATCTGAGGAGTAAATAAGAGGCAGGGGGATTAAAACATGTTTCTCCCAAGGGTCGCGGCACCACATTGGGAACAGCCAGATTAGTCATCTCCTTGTAATAGGTAAGGACCATACTTGTCTGGTAGGCAAATCATCATAACAATACTTGGTTATCAAAACCCCAGCTTTACTTAGGTGGTTAAAGTACTGAGGCCAGTAGCCAGCAGGCTGTCTGAAGTGTCCTAGAGAGTAATTGTGTTTGACTTTGGGGATTCTTTCACTATTCCAATCTGACACTGGCATGGCAGCCTTTGCTAGATGAGATACCAGTGTTTTAGACATGGCCATTTTTTTTCAATAAAACTTTATGGGTGATCAGCAAAATTGTAATTTTACATAATTATCATGTACCAGAAGTTCATAATCTTCTTTTGTTTTTAAAATAACATTTAAATGCATAAAAATCATTCTTAACTCATGAGCCATATAAAAGCTAATAGGTGGGTTGGACTGGGTTCATCAGCAGAGGGAAGACTCAGAGCGAGGGAATGGTTACCTCATGAGTACATGTTTAGAAAGCACCCCCGCCAGGGTCCTGGGAATGATGGGAAGAAAAGTTCCTGTTACGAGTGGGTACCAGGTTCCATGCAGCCTCAGCTTCTTTATCCACTCCCATCTCTGTTTTGGTCACAGTGTGGTTGAACTGAAATGGAAACAGACCCTGCTCGAATTTCAGGGCCTTCACTTGCTTCAGCATCTCTTGGAGGGATCCTGCCTATGGAAGTACTCAAGTGATCTCAGATTTGTGAAAGAATGTCAGAAATAAGATAAAGAATATCCTGACGTGGGCTAGAAATATCTCAATCCAGATTCATCAAAATCAAAAACTTGGTAAGAAGAAAAGCATTTCAAATAGAATATTTAAGAATCTTAATAATTTTGCATGATTGTTAATCATAAAAATATAGTGGGGGTGGAGTGTCTTTGTATTTCTTATTGATCTGAGATTCCATCTTGCACCTATCAGAATGCTTAAGATTAAAAAAAAATGACAGCTCACGCTAGAGAGGATGTGGAGTAAGGGAAACACTCCTCCATTGTTGGTAGGACTGTAAACTTATAAAGTCGCTTTGTAAGTCAGTGTGGTGGTTTCTCAGAAAACTGAGGACCAACCTACTACAAGACTCAGAAATACTACTGTTGGGTGTATACCCAAAGGACACTCATTCATACCACAAGGACACTTACTCAGACATGTTCATAGTAGCTTGATTTGTAAATAGTCAGAACCTGGAAACAGCCTAGCTGTCCTTCTACTGAGGAATGGATAAGGATAATGTGGCAAATTTTACACAGTATTACTCAGCTGTTTAAAACAAGCACACTAGGAAATTTGAAGACAAATGGATGGAACTAGAAAAAATATATCTGAGTGAGGTAACCCAGACCAAGAAAGACAAACATGAGATGTTGTAAAATAAAGAATAACTATGTTATAGGCCACAGACCCAGAAAGACTAAATAACAATGAGGATTTATGGTGGGGGGCACCCATATCTCCCTGGGGATATAGAAGAGGTTTTGTGAATGGACTGAGGATGGGGAGGGAGGATGGGAACATGAATGATAAGGTTGGGGGGCACAACAGAAGGGAAGAGTGCTGAGGGGGACTGCTGGGGGGATATTTCAGTGCTGGGTGGAAGCCTTGCACAGGGGAATCTCTCAGGAGTCTACAGGGAAGACCCCGGCTTAGAATCCTCGTAATAGTGGATAAGTAGCCTGAACTGGCTACAATCCTGTGACCAGATTGGTCCCTGGCCCAATTGTCATCAGAGACTCCATCCAGCAATGGATGGAGACAGATGCAGAAACTCACAGTCAAACCTTAGGAGGAGTTCAGGAATCTCATGGAGGAGGAGAAGAAAGGCATGCAGGAGACAGGGGTAAAGGACACCATGGGAAGACTCACATAATCAACTAACCTGGGCTCATTGGGGCTCGCAGAGACTGAACTGACAACCAGGGAGTCTGCATGGGACTGACCTAGGCACTCTGCATATATGTTACAGTTATATAGTTTGGTCCCCTTGGGGGACTCCTAACAGTGGGAGCGGGAGCCATTTCTTGACTCTTTCACTGGATTTTGGGACTCTACTCCCCATAGTGGGTTGCCTTGCCCAGCCTTAATACATTGGGAGGTGGTTAGTCTAACTGCAACTTGATATGCATATTTTATTGACAGTCATGAGAGACCTTCCTTTTCCTGGATGGAGACAGAAGAGCTGGAAATTGGGGGATGGGAGTGGTTGATACAGGGGAGGGGGCACAGCTCTAGGAGGGGAGGATGGGGAGGCTGAGGCTGGGAAGTAAATTAATAGATGAATAAAAATTAAATTAAAAAGAAGGAATTGTGAAGATAAATTCTAGATTAGAATTTAAAAATCATGATCTTCTCTGATGTGAAAGACTGAATGTTTTTTTTCTTTCTTGTAAAAATATTTCACGAATTTTGTCACACAAAGAAATGGTCAAATAACATAGAGTCAGAACCCATAGAAGAATTCTCCATGGTGTGAGAGGCAGATAATGAAAACCTTCAGTTTCCTTTCCTGGAGTTTGTGCTGCTAACGGTGTCTGCCACAAATGTTAATTTTACAATGGGTTTCCTGCTGAAAAACTTACATTCTTCTTTAAGAGTATCCTGTCAAGTTATATAAATTTTGTAAACAAAAACTTGGTTGTGTCTGTCTATACAAATGACATGGTAAGTCGTGAGGAAACAATGATGGGGCTGGAGAGACTGCCCAGTGATTACCAGCATTGGCTACTCTTGCATAAGTGGTGGAGCAGGTGCCTAGGGAGTGTAAGACTCAGAAAAGGATTTCTCTTTTTTTTATTTTCCAAGACAGAGTTTCTCTACACAACCCTGGCTGTCTTGGAAGTCTCTATATAGAGCAGACTGGCCTTGAACTCAGAGATCTGCCTGTCTCTGCCTTCTGAGTGCAGGAAATAAAAGTGTGTACCACCACGCCCAGCCTGAAGAAAGCTTTTTCCAATACACTATGTTTGGGTGGGGGGATTTGAAAAATATGGGGTTATACCTTAAAGAAGGTTTAAAAAAATCTCTGTATACCCACCACATCTGGAATATCTACTTTAGTCCTCAGGTGAATTAGAACTCAGGGCTCCAAAGTGGAGGCAGGAGATAGTATAGTTGATATCTTTGGTTTAGGAAACAGGATTATACTCCAAAGTGAGAGAAAAATACACAGCCACATGCTTGACCTCCAATTAATCCAGTTATGATTTGATTAAATGTCTCACTTTTTTGTTTCTATTCCACAAGATGTTATTTGATTTACAAAATGAAGTTTGTTGTAAGCACATTGCTACTGAGATGTGAAATGTGCCGAAGTCAATGTGTTTTCTTCTCTCTGGGTCAGTGTGAAGTAGAAAGCATGGCATCCAATTTTCCTCCAGGTGGCTTTTATGGCAGATGTTAATCACGAAACTGCATCTTCTAGGAGGCAGAAAGGCGCAGTGTTCTGCAAGCTTGGCTTGTTCTCCGCAGTGTACACAGGCAGAATAGAAGCAGAGCCATTTCATAACACAGCATGGTTTACATTATAGGCAATGTCCCAAGACAACAGGTTCTGTTTCCAAGGTGATGCCTTTATTACAAAAGTCTTCTCTGGTCTGTAATTTGACCATCATAGTATTTTTATTGAACTAGCTCCAGAATGTTCTTTAGTCCTGGTCCTTGCAAAAGTTGATCTAATGTTACAATCTATCTAACACTGACAGTATATTGTTTATATTATAGTAAGCCAGGAGGGACAAACCTCTCATACCTCATATAATTCTAGAATCTTCATATTTTGCATATTAGATTATAGATTCTTAAATCTCATTTGATCCTTACCTCACATTTTGGAATAACGTCAGGGTAAGACTCATCATACTCTGAGCAGGTTGAGAAACTGAGGTTCAGACGGCACAAGGGACTTGTGGTGTTATTATTATCAAACCTGTTATCCACAGCCCCAATGCTATCCTCAATGTAACCATTTTTCTTTTGATTTATTTTCTTCTTTGGTTAAATATTCACATCCTTTTTTCCTAGGTTACCAGATCAAACTTGTTTTCTTTACCATGTTAGGTTATGGGGACTCATCATATACTAGATACAATTTAATTCGGGTAGGGTGGGAATGAAGAGACTATCTGGGGTCCGAAGTCCCTTGAAAATCTAGCAACTGTAGTCTAGTTGAAAACTTAGAGCTCCAAAAGTAATTACACTCACCCCAAAGTTTGTAGCGGCGAAGCGATCCGAGGCAGAAACCTGCACATTAGTGGAGACAGTTGTGTGAGCATAGAAAGCGTTGATGTTCGCCAGCAGGGCACTCATGACCGCAGGGACACCCGGGCACATGTACTTAGAAGACAGACATGAAAAGTGCCTGAAATGTTTTAAAACATAAGACATACAGTGCTTTAAAAGTGGAAGCTAATTCACGTACAAGCCCATCGTTTCATGTCACCATTAAGTCATTCCTCAACTGTAGCAGATGCTCCTACAGTTTCTGGGAGAGCAGACGTGTTCAGCCTCTTAGAAATTTCATATTCACACTGGTGACGCAGATTGATTATAAAAATGACTTCTCGTGGGGTTATGGGCAGTTTCTTTGAACTACATGGGTGCTCGGTGCTAGAAGCCAAGGCCAGTTCCCTGCAAAGCTCAGCGTGCTGGAACAACAGCTGTGGGCACAGGGTCACCCCAAGGCCCTGACTATTTAGGAGCCTAAAATGCCACATGCCGCCCAAACGCTCACTGGCCTCTGTCTCCTCCTCACGGTGCCTTCTGTTTTGCAGCAAGTGGCCCCACTTTCACTCCTTCTGGTTCACACCTGACTTGAGTGACACTTTTGACGTTTCCCAGGCTTCAAGGGCCTCTACCAGCAATTCTGCTTTCCAAGTGCTTTGTTATAGACAGGATTCAATTAGACAAACAACTGAATCATGCCAGGCCTGGGCATAGAGGTTCTTGACTATACCTCGAATAATAGACTCATTTACGACATCAAAAGCTCCAAGAGCTTTATGCTGTCTCTTCTCTCAAGGAAACCTGTCTCATGTGAACTCTATCAAAAGATTGTCACGCTGAAAGTGTAGCTTGTGATAAATCTGAAAGACAAAATGCACATGGCAGAAAAGAGTCTTTTTACCATAATTTGACCCCATTTGCTCAGATATTTTAGTAATTGATCTCCCATCTTGGCAATTCGGCATTGTGTGTTACTGAATGCCTAAGTGGGCTGTGTGTACATAAAGGCGCGTCATGAGTGGCATCCCACAAAGCAAGCCAGTATCTGTCCTGACAATGTGGCTTTGTTTAGCTCACAGCTGGGCTGGATTCCTATCTACCTCCTCTTTCCTGACCCTAGCTGATGAACGTAGGTTGAAGCTGTGGTCCTTGAGAATCAGAAGTGACAATTTATGTCCTAAGAGTTATATGATGTCTGTCATTTAACCATGGGAATATAAATGTATTTATGTTTTTAAATTATTATTTCTGAGATTATTAAAATTTATTAATACCCACAAGGAATAACACAAATGAGAGTAAATGATATGGCTCAGTGGGTGAGGGCACTTGCTGCCACACCTCACAAACTGAGCTCCATCCTGGAACCCATGTGGTAGAAGGAGAAAACTGATTACTAAGTTGTCCTTTGACCTACACACACATGCCTTATGGTACACACAAGATCCCTGCACACATTTGTACATGCATACACCTACACACATAGTAAATAAATAAATATAATCAGAAAAATTAAAAATGAATACTGTAGCAATACAAAATTATAAAAACATCTCTTACAGGACTGGAACTTTTACTGGACCTCACAGATAGAATTAAGAACATCTTGAAGCCACAGAAGACTGAAGACCGCTATATTACTGTGTTCTCAGCCTGTTTGTTTAACCTGCTTTCAAGAGGGCAATGTAACACTAACCTTACTTGCCTTGGACTTTCTGTGTAATCAACTTTTACAGTGTAAGCTAATGCATGCTGTAATCTTAAATTGTGTGCTCTTCTGTGCCCTGACCCAGAACAGTGCATTTGTCCCGTTTGCTGACAGCAGCAAATCCAGAGGTGGAAAGCAATCTTCTGACAATGATTATCTTCTATAATGTTAAACACAGCACTTGGATATTTGTTAATAGACAGTGTCATTTTTAATGCTGGTTGTCATCTGGGTCATTTGTGGGTCAGTTGGAGCCAGTGTCTTAGTCCCTGTAAAACTGTTAAAGATGTCTATTAACTATCCCATTCCTTCCCCGTGTGATGCTTTCTATGATGATTAATAAAAGAGAAATTCTCCTTTTAAGGGATGGAAATGCATAAACACAGAAACATACATAGTCACATGACACTTTTACAGACAGACACACATGAACATGCATAGACACAGCCATACAAAAGACAGACACACAGGGATAGTCACAGGTAAAGGCACAAGGGCTAATTCACAAGACAGCCTTCAGGCAGGCACAAATTCAGACCCATGCAACAGACTGGCAGGGTACAGAAGACACAGGGAGCCTGAAGTAGATAATTCAAATCTGTGCCCACTCTTGGCTAAATGACTTCAAGGGGAAGTGCTTTTATTTCTTTCCTTAATGCGAAACTGATGCATTATTGGTGACTTGGAGTTAATCATTAATGCACTTAACCCACACAGAATACCACAGATGATAGAAAAATTATTTCAGGAAGAAATTTTAAAACCTCAAAGTGAGGCCATGTTTTTCCCTGACCCCCAAATTTCATAAAATTAGATTTATTAGACTCTAATCATAGACCAAGAATTATAGAATGCTAAATGCCTAAACATGACAATTTGGGAGATAATAGAAAAACAGGCATATCCAGGAAGAAGTAGAGACATGACATCATAGTCAATTGCCAAAATAAACTTTACTGAAACTCTGAAGCTGGGAGTGTGTCATTTTGAAATGGAGGGTGTCACAAGAGCAGTGTAGTTCTTGGTTTCAAAATAATATACCCAGGCAGCAACACAGCTCACCGGATTAAGGCACTTGCCAGCAAGCCTGATGACCCGAGCATACTCCCCAGGACCCACATGGCAGAAAGAGAGAACCAGCTTCTCCAAGTTACCCGCTGACCTTTGCACACATGGCGTGGCAAGCACTCTTGCAATAAATGAAGAAAATATGATAAAAATTAAAACAAACCCATCCCGCCAGATTGCTCAGGCCTCATTTCTTCTACTGCCTCATGCAGTGGGCTTGGGTGGGCCACAAGTTAGAGCAGACAAAATTAGGGTACAGGACACGGCCCCACAAGTCCAGTCCCCAATCAGGGAAAAGGACGGCCAGAGGGGCTTAGGCTGAGAGGCCAGGAGGTGAACAGGGAAGAATGAGAAGCCTGGTGTCCCCATGGTTGATGAAAATGTACAAGATGAGCTCTGGTTGACAGCAGTGAGCCTCCTTGCACACCGTCAGGGACTCGGGCACATAACAGATGGGAAGCAACTGTGAGAACCAGACAGAGTGCTGTAGAGACACCAAGTGAGACACGACCAACCCAGCCTGGAGAGGCACAGGGAAAACATCGTAACTGAGCCTGGGCTATGAGTTAGTGATGATGAAGAGATCTTGCAGACATGCAAAGGACTTGATTTCACAGAGAAAGAATTTTTTCAGGGAAATGAAATAGTACAAACTAATGAAGACACAATTGTGTGCACTCAACTCCACTGACCACGAGGGAAAAATGTCAGACCAGTACTGCCAGAGGTGTGTCTGTGTCTCTGGGGGTTTATGTGGAGTTTTGTGCCATGAGTTAGGTCAGCTGCAACTTCACATCTTCATAGGTCAGAGGGATTTAGCAAATAGAGCTCAAATTCTCTCAGAATGAATGCAAGCTATGAAGTCATCTTCCAGAAGCCAAAAGCCCTCTCTATGTAGTGGAAGCAACATCATCTACACTTTTAAGGGGTTACTTTGGGTGTTAGAATTTAGGTGTATGTGTTGGAGAGAGAGGAAGGGAGAAAAAGAGTCCAAGGAAGAAGCTACCTGAGCGTTCCTCCCCACCCTTTTTGTGTTAATAATGCCATCATGAACATGGCATGCAGATAGACTTAATTATTTGGGTTTCATTATGGTGTCTAGTCAAACTGCGTGAATGGAAGATGTCTCTCAAGACATTGACTTCACCTCATTGAGGTCACCTTCCTCTCTTTCTGGGACTGTATGCTGTGACTCCATCTGGGGGTGCAATTATGCTGTCCTTGCTGAGACTGTATTTAATACAGGGATTTCCCACACCCAGGGGTAAACCAATGGATTTGTCTTAATGAAAACAAAACGGCAGGAACGAAAGGCATCTATACAGAGTTAAGGGGGACAAAACGAGTGCTCAGCTACCCTGTTAGGACAGTTGATTATTATATACAATTACTTCAGGAGCATTTGCCTATGGTACATGGCAGTAATGTTGTAATGCTGTAATGCTGACTACACTCCATCAGTGCTCTGCTGAGAGCGATGTTTTAAATCATCCAGAACATGAGGCAAGTATTCATTCCAAAGAACTGACAGAAATATATTATTCTTTGATTAATACTGAAATGAGTTTGTGCGCCTGAGTCCAGTGCCCACAGAAGCCAGAACAAAGGGTCAGATCTCCGGGAGCTGGAGTTACAGGAAGTTGAGAGTCATCTGACATGGGTGCTTAGAAACAAACTCAGGTCCTTTGCAAAAGCAACAAGTGCTCTTGACAGTTGACCCACCACTTCAACTCCACCAGGTTTTGTGGATGAACAGTACATAAGGTGACCAGAATGACACAATGCTAACAATTTTTAGATTCTTGGAAAAGATTTTGGTGAGAAATGAAAGATAAAAGGTAAAATGGTAGAAATACTAAAACCAGTTTGTTCCCCAAGACTCAGACTGACACCTCAAGTGATTGGCATCAAATATTCTTGCCTTTTACTAAAGAGAAATTCAAATATTTTGAATTGTTTCTTCTTAGTTCCAAAGCATAAAGACTTCTCAAAGGAGGCTGTGGATGACTAGATCTCAATTATGAAGTGAGGAAGAAGAGAACGGGAGGGGGAACATGCAGATCAGACAAAGATGGAGAATTTAGCAGAATGCCAAGTTACTCCCTTCCCAGCAGCTACTCCCCTCCCAGCAGCTACTCCCCTCCCAGCAGCTATTCCCCTCCCAGCAGCTAGTTCATTCCCAGCAGCTGTTCCCTGTCTTCCCCCCACCTTCATACCTAGATTTGCCCCATCCACTTACACAGGCATTTAGCACAAATGCATATTTATTATGATCTTCTTTGTATTTCATTTCTTCTTCATCCTAAACTAGGAGCCCAGGGAGGCAAAAGCCATTCCTGCTACTGAGTCGTAATGATCTTTCCTTGCTGTGGCCTGAATCTGTCCCTTATGAGGACAGATGTTTCTATGAGGAGACTTTTTTTATGAGTTGATATTTTGAGGAGGTACAGTCTTTGGGAGGTACTTAAGATAGACAGTGGGATTCTCATGATTGACCCAGCAGCAGCTTTATAAAAAGTGGTCCAGAGAGACACTGTCACCCTGAAAATATTGTGAGAACACAGCAGAAAGAGTCTTCCATGAACCAGGAAAATACCTTTCACAGGACAACCCTGATCATGGACTTCACTTTTCTAACTGTGGGAAATAGACTCCTGTGGTTTATATGTCATCCAGTTCATGGCAATTTGTTATAGTAACATTCATAGGCTAAAGGCATCCAGCATAAGCCCACACACTAGATACTTAGGAAATATCTACTGAACAAACTAACTGTGCATTCTAGAATGTTGGGTCTGAACATTGTTGGACTTGACTTCTTGTTCACTGCTGTGCCCTTTGTTCTTGCAACTGCTCCTCCCTCTTACAGACTCTTAAGAAAAGGTTGTAAGCCAACAAGTTAGTTGCTCAACATTTTCTTCAGAAGGCCTGTGTGGCTTTAGCAGATGAGACAGACCAGGTTTAAGGCGAACTGTAATCCCACAGTTCTGGTCTAGAGAGAAGTTTATGACAGCAACACCAAGGCACAAGCCAATAGAGTCCCAGCAAAAAGCCATGACCCAGTGCTTCTTCTCTTTGGCACCAGACGGGCCAGCCCTAGTTTAGCAGAATCCCACATTAAAACAGCTTCAGCTTTGTTTTACAATAAAATAAAGACCAATTAAAGAGTTAGAGGGTGCTAACTTGATAGAAACTACCAGAGAGGCTGGGAAGACGCCTCAAGTGGTGAAGTGCCTGCCATACGCATGTGAGGCTCTTAGTTCATAGCTCCAGAACCCATGTAGTACTCGGTGGAACAGCACACACCTGCGGTCCTGTAACTGCAGAGGCTGAGCAGCCAGATCCGTGGAGCTCATTGGCCAGCCTGTAGGTGAGCTCCAGTTTCAATGAGAAACTTTGCCTCAGAATATATGGTGGGGAGTGACAGAGGAAGGATACCTAGCATGGACCATTGGCCTCCATATGTATTCTCACACACACACACATATATACATGGGCGAATACATACACCAATCATCCCACTACATAGAATGAAATTCCATTCATGTTCTTGGAGGTGATAGAACATTAAAAGGAAAAAAAATTGTATGCTCACACAAATGAGAAATATCAAGTTATGTTATTGTGATGGAAATGGTAGCATGCTTGACCTTGAGAAGCAATACACAAATACACATGGAGTAGTGTGCCCCTTAGACAGAGGGGGAAGACCTCTGTTCTCATCGCTGTAAGCTAGAATGCCCCTTCTGTTGTGGATTGACATGGGCACACAGGCTTCAGTTCTCAACTGCTCACTTGTTTCTATAGGAGAGCTACAATCTCTATTTCCATGAAAACTCAAAGAAAATGGCAAGGGCACAATTTTATTTAACAGATGGGACAGACAAACTGCCCCTGATAGGAAGTGGCCTGTAGTAAAGGGGAGTGTGTTTACAGGCAGCAGGATGTAGTAGAGAGGTCTGGGAAGCTGAGTCTTAAAGTTTAGGTTACTTACCAGCAGAATAGCATCTACTTCCCCTATATTCTGAGAACTGCTTAGGACAGAGATCTGACAATACACTTAGACTCTGACTAATAATGCTTCCCCTCAATTATCCATCTCCAAGTCTATCCTCAAAAGAAGCATGAATGCACTATCAGAAACTGATCAGTCTCCATTAGGAGGGAGATAATGATGTAATAGAGGGATTTGGCTAAGCATACAGTCTCTAAGGATGAAAAGAAACTGCTAGGAAAATTCAGAAGAGTCAAGCCATTCTATTCTTTCCCAAACTTGCAAGTGTATGAACTACACAGATGGGGCTTGCTTCTCCCTTCAAGTGTGTGTCCCAACTTTGTGATTTTTTTTAAACTTTATGAAAACAAAAGATTTATTTTACATGCCTGCATGTATGTATGTACACCATGTGCATGGAAGCCAGAAGAGGGTAGTGGATCCCTGGAACCAGAGTTAGAGCAGTTGTGAGCAACCATGTGGGTGCTGTGTACCAGATCCAGGTCCTCTGGAAGAGCAGCCAGTGTTCTTAACATCTTGAGCCAAATATTTATCCAGTCCCCAACTTTATAAATTTTAAATATTAAGAGGACAAAATTCTTAAATAAACTTGAAACTAATAGTTTTAGGTGTTTTGTTTGCTTGTTCGGTCATTATGATTTGTTGGTTCATATTCTGATACATTATTTTTTATACACATAGAATTTTATTAGTTATAAAAAATGAATTATGAATTATGCCATTTGCAGGAAAATGGATGGAACTGGAATTCATTGTGCTAAGCAAAATAAGCCAGAATTAGAAAAACAAATACCCCACTTTCTCTCATATGCAGACTCTTGATTTACATTTAGGTATGTGTGTGTATGCAGGCATGCATGCATGCATGAACATGTGTGTGTTACAGACATGTGTAGATCATGAAAGTAAGATGGGGACAATCAGAGAGAAGGAAGAGATTTCAAAGAAGAGGAGAGGGAGGAAGATAGGCAATGGAATGCAGGCAACATGCAAGTAGAAAGGGGGAGAAAAGGTACCAGAAAGACCAGTAGGTGTTATGGGGAAGGGCAGTGGGGGAGGGAAGCAAATAAGCTCAAAGTATGATGATGTATATGTAAGAAAATGCCATGATGAAACCTACTCCTTTGCATGGTGACTTAAAAAATTAAAAAGCAGCCGTCCGGGGTTTCTTTCTGAAGCCCTGGCCCCTAAGAAATACAGATAACAACCAAGGCGCCTTAGAAATTCTTGATGTGGCAGGTCAGGATTTACTTTTTCTGGTTGCGATGAGTGTTTTGTTCTTTACCTTACTTGATAAAGCAGGAACTTTGTAAACACATTTGTACAGTAACCAGTGTGGAAAGGAATCTGACATCAAAAGGCTGACTAAACCTTTAACCAGCAGCTTTCAAAAGCTAAAGTGTTAATGAGTTGGTTTCAGCCTTGGGAAGTCCTGTTTCGGAAAACCTTTTGCCTTCTATGTGGTAAGAAGACAAGGTGTGACATTGGCAGTCTTTTAAATAAGTTTGGCGACATAAAAAGACCCATAACTTATTTCTCCAGCTATACTGTTCTTGTGAATATACAGAATGCTCACAAGCTACTTCCCCTCTGATATGTTATGTATGCATTTGTTTTTGTGTCCTAAAGCAAAGATTTCAAAAACAATCGAGAAATACTGATTAACTATTTCATTAATGTAAATATGCATTCATAAACTTCCTCTTTCCAGTAGTTATTTTACTTTGCCAACAAATTAACTGACATTCCAGTTACAAAATAGCATTTTGGAAGCATGCCTAAACTCTCTCTGAAAATTATTTTCAACCCCTGACAACAAGTGTCAGTATCTGAAAGTTTATTTTCAAATTGTTGCACGGGACCAGTGTGGTACGTACCAAAATATTTCAATACACCTTACACAAGGAAGGCGTCACATATATCAATTTCATTAAATTCATGTCTTCTCCTTTATTTGCTTTTGGGAATTGAAAACCTCTGACATTAAGAGATAGTGCAGGAGAAAATGAGATCCAAAAATAAAGTTGATAGAAACCTCTGCTTCTGGCTCCTTCTATTTGCAAGTATGTATTCAGTTTCCAGTCTGAATCCAGAACTTCCAACGCAGTGAAGCAAAAGTGATGACGACCAAGACTTCAATCTATTTTATTTAGAATTCAAGTCACCTCCAAGCTGCTCACTGTGTTATATTTCTTAAATATAAGCATAGGTTTTTAACTTTTCTGACATATTGACACACAATTAGAGACTTATATCAGTCTATAACAGCAATTAATTTCTAGCACCAATCACAGATAACTAATAAAAGTAAGCAAAGAGACTGTAATTTAGGGATAATTAGATCATCAATAAATAGATTTTTTTCTTCTTGCATGATAATGGAATATTTTCTATTTTCAAAGCAAAATTTATCCTGGGCAATGTTAATAATAAAAAGTGGGACACTAGGGATAGATATGAGCTGAATAATGGCTCAATGGGTAAAGGTACCTACCAACAAACTCAATACCCCAAGTTTTATCCCCAAGCCCCACGTGGTGGAAGGAGAAAACTAACTCCATTAAGTTGCCCTCTGATCTCAATACAGTTGCTACAGTCTGTAGCTCTCAAGTCAATTCTGAACAGAAAAAGTTTCAGCAGCAGCTGGGAAAAATGCTCCGAGGTTAAGAGCACTCACTCACTGCTATTGCAGAAAACCTGGGTTCATTTCCCAGCAACCCACACGGTAGCTCTCAACTATCTATAATTCTAGCTTCAAGGGATCTATCTGACAACCTCTTCTGGCTTCTGTGTGTTCCTGCACCCATGTGGTGCATAAAAACTCACTGAGGTACACACGTGCACACGGAAATTAAAACTGAACAACAATAACCCCCAAATCAGTAACTGCCTTGGACTGGGATGAAACAGATGCCGAAGTCACTAACTGCAAGATGTGGGCAGAAGAGGAGACGGTTCAGCCGAACCCAGCCACCCCTGAGTGTTTGCTTAGTCTTGAACTATTTCACACTAGGACTGCAGGATGGAGCACCGCAGGAAGGCAGCAGATTCCACACAGTAATTACTGTCTGGACATTACAGAAGGAAACAGTCGCCAGTCCTAGCTTCAGACCAGTACCTGGTGTAAACAGGGGCTTGTTAAAGCGGAGTGCAAATCAGAAAATACCCCCTTGACTTGCAGGTCACTAATCAGACAAGAATCCAGAGTTTGTTAACTTCTTATTGTTGAGCTTGAGAGGTGAGATAGCATACCTAAGAAGAAGGAGTGCTGTCTCTCCTCAGCTCCCTGGCAGTTACCAGCATTGTAGCCATTTTTCTCAGGATATAGAAAATAGGAAAGAACGACCCTGATGTCAGCACCCAGAGATCTCTTGCTCTAACTCCACTGGTAACACATAGACAGATAACCCTCCTCCATCACACTGGATTCTTTCCTTTGCTGGGCAGTGTTCCCATGTCGAACAGTTCGTTTACCTTGTTACTCGTAGTTGCTTTTCAGTTGTGTTCAATTTTATATTATGTGTTCTGATAAAGTCACATAACACTTGGCATAAAACAGATAAAACAGATGTCAAAATCACCGATTCCCTTATAGCTACCAGGGCGTAAAATAGACTGCCCTGACAGTGAGTCCCTGCTGCAAGATGTGGGCAGGAGAAGTGGGTGGCCATTAGTCAGAGAGATAAAAACTGAGTTTCTAGATTGTGCAGGAAGCTTCTATTTTGTGACCTCTAAGATCCCTGGTATGTCTAAAAGTGTGATCATTGTTATTCAGCACCAGAACATTATATAAATTGAAACACCAACTACCAAAGTGTGTGTTCATGCAAATGTATGCAGGTGTCAGTGCCCACGCATATGGAGGCCAGAGTTCAACATCTAGTTGCCAAAACTCTAAAGCTGACTCTACTGGCTGACCACTGAGCCCCAGGATCCTTTTGGCTCCACCTTCCCTGTACTAGGGTTGCAGGAGCATGTAGCTCTGCCCAGCTCTGTAATGTGAGTGCTGGGATCTGAAATCAGGTGCCTGTGCTTGCATAGCAAACAGTTTAGCCACTAGGGCATCTCCCCAGCCACTCTGTTTCAGTCCTTCAAACATGCGTTCATTCTTAGATAACTCTGTTCTGGAACCATGGCTGGCAATTAAAAGCTATGAATGCTATAGTTTGGAGAAGAGCATTGATTTTGTTCGGAATTACAGATAATGGCTAGTTTTGTTTACTCAGGGCAACCTAGAATTACCTGAAAAAGAGAGTCTCAGTGAAGGCTTGTAGACATTGGGTTGGTCTGTAGAAAACTGTCTTAACTGGTATAACTAATGCGAGAAGACAACTCACTGGGGTGGCACCATGCCCTAGGCAGGCGCTCGTGAGTTGTGTAAGACTAGAGAGATTGCACTGAGCGCAAGCGAGTACGCATGCATTCATTTTCTCTCTGATTTTAACTGTCAGTGTGGCCAGTCATCTCAAGCTGTTGCGGCCTTGATTTCCTTGTAGGTCTAGAATCTGAGTTTGTGAATTGAGCTAAACCCTTTCTCCCACAAGTTGCATTTTATCCTGGGGTTTTTAATCACAGCAACAGAAATGGAAGTAGGACAAAGCCTATCATTTCCGTAATTTCTATAGATTATCTTGTGCATCATCCATTCATTGCACATGAGAATATTACCTTGCTGTTAATATATGCATTTATATTAACATATGACTATAAACCCCTTACTATTATACACTGTGCACAGATGATAAACTAAATACACTTAAAAACATAGACCAGGTATGAAAACATCCACCATGGGGGATAAGTGACCCAATTTTAAGGCCTAGCTAATGCCCCTGTTAGGGTCAGGTGTCTGTGTGTAAGCCCACTCATTACCCCAGTCGCTGCAACAGTGGGCTCTATCAGTACCACAGACATCTTTGCTTTATTTCTAACAGTAATAATATACATATTGAAGGAAGGACTCAGCCTAGTGCCTTACCTAAGATGCTACAATGACTTCTGATGCTTCAGATGCTAAGGGCTCTGTAACCTTGGACATGCCAAGGTTTTGCTTTCCTTAGATACCAAAGATGTTCACGTTACAGAATGTGGACCCCGCTCTCAGATCGCATCCTATCAGTGGGACTCAGGTGGATGTTTCTAAATCTCCTGTGCTAATGATGCTAGTGAAGGGTTCCCAGCTCCAAAGGGAACAACTGCAGGAGGATGATGATGGTGGATGCTCTGATAATTACTGTCTGAATGCTGCATTTCGCAGCATAGGCACAATGCAAGGAAATTCTCTTTCTTGATCAATTGCGTTTGGGCTAAAAACTGAGACGAGGGCTGGCAGAATGGCCATCAGGTAAGACAGCTTCCCAACAAGCTTGATGGCCTGAGTTTAGTCCCAGAACCTCACTTAGTGCAAGGAGAGAACAGACACCTGCAATTTGTCCTTTGGCCTCTACAGGCATGTCATGGCAAGCACACCCACACACGCACATGCACACGGTAAATAAATATTAATAGTAAATGTAAAAAAGTAAAGAACCAAGATGAAGTCTCCCCTTTCTTTCCACTGAAGTTCAACCAAGATTTGCGCCCACTCCAACATCCTCAGTACTTACGTCATAGCTTGATAAATGGATTCAACCCCATAACGCATGGCGAACTCATCCACGATTTCTTGAGAAGCATCATCAAAGAATACCTTCCAGGCTTCATCGCCTTTGACCTCTGGTATTTTCACACGGCCATTAGACTTCACTTCAGTCAAGTAATGGAACAGGTTCTGAAAGTAAGCAGTTTATGTTGTTCAGGGACTCAGCACAGGCTAGGAATATTTAACTTTGCTTTTCTATAGAATATCACTGTGTTATCACATCTTTGTCACCAGCCTCTGAACACACTGGGTATATCTTAGATTATATTAAACTGAATTTATTATAGGAAATCTGTCATTGCTTCTGCCTGGGAGTCTGCAGAGTCAATAATTCATTTGCTTGTATACATCCAGCCATTTCCAGAAGGAAGCAAACATGTTTCAGTGTAAATGCTTCTACATAAGATAATATAACTTTTCATTTGTGAACTCTGAGTAAATTATATTGTCCTGGTTGGATAATGGGATGTTGGCCATGGTCATACAGATTGTCACAAATATGTCATGAGGCTTCAGAAACAGAATGGTAAGAGCCAGGAAAATAGTTAAGATGGAAAATAAATGTTTGGAAACTTGATAATTAAAGAAATCACCCCGCTGACTCCCCTTTGTGTCTAACAAGTACAGGTGCTGCAGTGTAGAACCTTTTTATTGGTTACAGAGCTTTCCATCTCCTTTTCAATTTGCCTTGGGTGGTAGGGCAGTGTGCACTGGATGCGTGTGGAGGTCAGCTTGTGAGAGCTGCTTTTCTCTTTACACCGTACGAATGCCATGTCTGTATAGTGAGCTATCTCTCCAGTTCTCACCTTCCTGAACTAGAAAAAAAGTCTCTAGAAAGCACAGCCTAAAGCACACATCTTTTCTGTTGGGTTTTCAAGGCCAGAGATTCTGGCCAAGCCTGTGGTGATTGTTGCTTTTTATTAGTCAGAGAACACAAAGCTGTTTATTGACATAATGCTGCCAGTGCATTGGCCATAAAATTCATCATAAACCCTCTATCTATTTACTGTGTGGACAACTGAAACACCATTTCTTATTCTTCATTTGGTAAACATGGTATGCAAATCTTTTCTGTGTCAATTGGTTAGAGACAGGGATTTTCATAAACATATTTAGGAAAATTAATGTGTGAAAAAGCAATGGCATTGTGGTGGCTAGCTTAGTGTCACTCTGATCCAAGTAGAATCGTCTGGGAAGAGTCTCAGTGAGAGACCTTGTAGGGCATGTTGGCATATGGGCGTGTCTGCGGGGGATTGCCTCAGCTGATTCATTAGAGGAGGAAGGCCCCCTCCGAGTGTCAGCAGCTCCCTTTCTCAGGCTGGGCTCTGGGCTGAACACAGAAGAGAGTGAGCACCGAGCAGAAGCGTGCTTTTGTTCTCTCTCTGCTCTTGGCTGTGGATGTGAGCCACTCCTTCAAGTCCTGCCTCCTTGAGTTCCCAGCAGTGATGGACAACACGAAACTGTGAGCCCAAACAAACCTTTTCTCTCCTAAACTGCTTTTTGTTGGGCGTTTGATCAGAATGACAGGCTTGAAACCAGGGTAGCTGTCCCGATGCCCTTTCCCTCTTGTTTTCTCTTTCTGTCCCAGAGCACAGGGCAAGGGACATTCCTTGGCTTCATCTCATCCTTTTGTACGCTTGGAAACAGTATCGTTTCACCCAAGAATGTCATCTGTGACACTTCTTACCTCTCTAGAGTTTGCAGTGGCCCAGGGCAACTGGCCAGTGCATGCACAGCAAGGACTGAACAGGAATTGGTAAGTGGGCTCTATGCTACCTGCCTGGAGGGCTCTGAAATCCCACTAAAGGGCCAGCTTTCTACCAGGTTTTACACCTCAACGCACCATCTGCTGCCACAGGCTTAGTCAGCACAGCCCCGGCTACCACTGGCCCAGCACTGCCCCGACTACCACAGACTCAGCACAGCCCCAGCTACCAAAGGCCCAGCAGGGCCCATGCTACCACAGGCTCAGCCCAGCCCCTGTTACTAAAGGCCCAGAACATCCTGGGCTACCACAGGCTCAGTACAGCCTGGATTACCACAGGCCCAGCACAGCCCCAACTACCACAGACAGTCTGAACTCCAGGAAGAACTCCAGAAACCCAATTCCATGACTTTTCAAAAGCCAGGGTTTGTTTTGTGATTCATAACAAGCAAGACCTCCGTAAGTTTCACTTTTAATAAAATTTATTTTCCTAGTTACCTCGTGTAAACAAGTGTATTGTATGTGGTATGGTGCCACCTTCTCCTCTCCCTTTATTTCCACGTTGATTTTCAGTCGGATGGCCCCAGACACAGCTGACTTATCCGTCCGTTTCTCTGAGGAAAAGCAAACATGTCCTTGGTTAGCTATTCCAACAGGAACATAATTCTAATTCAAGTTCCCCAATGTACTAACTCACCACAACCATAGATACCCTACCCTGGGCCTACCCAAGACTGGCCATATCAGCAATCAATCAAGCAAGGGAGAGGGGCTCATGGGACCCTACCTTTTATCTCTGAACTACTGGCTATTGAGAGACTCTGGGAGAGAGGGGAAGTACTGTCTCTAGTTTGATACTCACTGAAGAGCCACCCCCACACTGCAAAGGACAGAGCCACGCACGTGGGCACATGGACTGGTTCTATTAATCTCAGTGGGTCACAAAACAAAACAAATAGACACGAACATGAAGGAGAGATTTGTGTGTGGGAATTCGTGTTGGTAGGGCTGATAACTGGTAGGTGAAAGTGGTTTATATGTTTTACACACATGTGTAAAATTGTTTTCAAACAAATTTATGGGCTGGAGGGATAGTTCAATGGTTAAAAGCGCTTGCTGTTCTTGCAGAGGAGAACAGGCTTAACCCCAGGGTTAACCCCAGTGGCTTAACCCCAGTGCAGAGAGGCTTAATCCCAGTGTCCACATGATAGCTTATAATCATCTTTAACTCTGGTTTCAGGAGATTCAGTGCCCTCTTCTTGTCTCCATGGATACCAGGTGTGTACATGCTATGTATACATATGCAGATGAAACACTCATACACATAAAATAAAAATAATAGATCTTTCAAAACAAATATAATTAATGAAATCTAAATTAACCACACATACACGTATATATACACTCACAGACATACCTATGCATACACACACATCTGCACTCTCTCTCTTTCTCTCTCTCTCTCACACACACACCACA
>LOJH01009451.1:9863-28430 GCA_001685095.1 Ellobius talpinus
ACACACACACACACACACACACACACACACACACACACACACACACACCTTCTTGAAGAAATTCTACACTAAAGCATTCACTTAGCTATGGCTTAGAGCAGAAGGAGACAAACCGTTGTGACTTGCCAGAGGCAGCACTAAGCACGTGCCTAGTGGGAGGTCAGCCCCCCTTCCACCTGTCCAAGTGACCACTGAGAGATACAGAAGGAAAAATGCACACGATTGTTTAATATATTGGGGAAGAACGATGCATAAGCCATCACTCAATCTCCTGTGGGCGTGCCTTTAGCCTCCCCAGGCCTTCAATTCTTAGCTGCTCCTCTAGCCTTGCATATAGGGGGCAGTTTTCCGTATCTGCCGATTCTGAGGTAGAACTTAGAGTTTGTAATCTATTCCAAACCTAAAAATCTCCTCCCTCCGACTCTCCCAACGCGCAGAAACTCCACCTTTCTTTCCTCGCTCGTGGCCTTCAAAAGCAAACTTAGCCCTCTGAGGGCTCCACTCTGGTATTATTTTGAGAAAATGAGCTCCATATGACATAATGCTATTAGTCATGGCTCTGAGAAATTGGATGTCCTTTTCAGAGTTATTGTTGATACCTGGGCATAGCCAATACCTCCCCGCCCCCGCTGCCCCACGAGCTGGAAGTGATTTAATTTCTTGCTCTGGGGAGAAAAGCAGAACTTTTAGCTACTGAACTTTCCAGACAACCTCTGAATCATAGCAGTGATTGTAAAGGCAGCGATGAGAAATAGGAGCCCTGAATTCCTTTCCTGGGGTCTGGTTTTGATGGATGCGGAGGCCCCTAAAGGGTGGTGCAGACAAGGTTTAAGCAAACATGTTTTAGGGCACAGATTTTGAAAATTGAGTACCACTGTCCCACCCGCTGAGCTTCATTTCAGAATCCACAGCTGTCATTAGCAGAGAACAAACTGCTTTTCCAACCGCACACTACAGCGCTCTGCTCCGGCTCGCACTGGAAATTGCAGAACTCTTATGGAGGAGCATGTCCTGAGAGCTTGCTCCTTGTCAGAGTGTCTGATGTGTATTATCCTGGGGTGTGCTGGGGGAGGAGAGAGGAGAAGTGTGTGCACACATAGGGGCAGGATATCAAAGCTTGGACAGGGACTTCCAGGCATCTGCTGGGCTCCCCATTTAAAGATAAAGTCACAGGTTAACCCAGGGCTCACCTTAGAGTTGAATTGGACTCAAATAGACTCTGATGATGACTGGTCACAGCCACAGATGGACAGGGTCCATTCACACACACCTCGCAGATGTAGACAGTCATAGGCCCTGCGAGAAGTCATGGCCCTGCGGCAATGTTAAAGCCTCCAGATACTAGTTCAGGGATCTTGCTAAGAGCCCAGGGGAGTAGATTCATTGCTTCTTCCTTCTTAGAGTTTGCTGAAGTCCAGGAGGCCCAGATGAGGGCCCTATCTCACATATCTCAACTGAGACTCATGTATTATAAGCATAGTCTTCCCAGCAAGAAGTCTGCACAGAATCCCACACAACTGTAAGCAGTTGTTCAGCCCAGCAAGGGACGGCAGAGCACTGCAGGAATCAGCGAGATGGGAATGCACAGCTTGGCCATGGTTCTGTCCAATGCCGGCTAACCGTCACATCAGGGCAAGTCACCCAAGGGCTTTGGGAACTCGGCTTTCTCATTTATAAGATGGAACGAGGGAGGAAAAGAAGATGAGCACTGTGCCAGCGTCCTTATAGCCAACGCTTGTCTTCTGACCCTTAGTGTGAAGTGTAACAGGTCAAAGAGGAAAAGGAATTGCCAGTGTACGATGATTCGCTGTGAGATAGTACAGAGCAAATACTGTTAGTGATTAATAATAGTGAAGCCCTTAATGCCTGTGGCACCACCTCCTTAAGGCCTCTGAGAGTCTTCACTTAGGCGTAGGACATCATAGTTTCGATGTAAACAGTCTGACAACCTGCTAAGGATAGACTGAGCGAAATCACACTTTTCCTGAAGACAGGCTGGTCACCACACTCTCAATCAGTAACCAAACAGGGCCTACATTCCCATGACACAAATTTTGGGGCAGCTAAGAGTCCCTCTGGCCTGAGGAGATGCGTGCCTAAGTTCACACATGACATCCAAGTCCAGTTAGAGAAGTGACTGTCATTCTGGATTCCTGTGCTCGCCCAGAAGCCTGGTTCCATCTGGAAGGGTACATTCTCTCTGCTGTGGAACAGTCTAGAGAAGGCCAGAAAATGGTGTAGACCATGGAAACAATCCAATTCCCCTTCCAAAGACCTTACACTCCTGGGGTGGGACGTTGGGAGAACTTGTCTCTGTTAGTGGCTTTGAACAGCCTATGCATTTAGGAGTCTCCCTAAGGGGGATGTGGGATTTCAGCCATTCTGTATATAATTTAGTAGATGCCACTGATTTCTGGTTTCATTTGACCTAAAGCTGCAGGTTGGAGAAACCTGGCCTCGGCAACCTCTGCCCCCCAAGTTGCATACTGTCCTGTTCAATGTAACCTCACATTAGCTTCTGGGGGCACTTTCCACACAGCTCTGGGGGGAAGCCAGGCCTCCCATCTATAGCCGCTATAGCCGGTAATCCATCTGAATGTGATGACTGGCCACACAATCACAAGAACAGATATGATTTTGTTATGAATTAAGTGAGGGGCACTGTGTGCAGCCAGATCCGCTACCTGAGCAAATGGCTTATGAATTTCATCCTGCTCCTTCGGTTGGAAGGTTTCCCGGTTGGCTTTGCCATAACCTGGGTAGCAGGGAACCTAACCTAAGCTGCTCCTCCCCTGAGGGGCCATGGGGATTATGACTTGATATGGAGACAACGAGGTTGAATGAAGCCACAGCAAACTTTGCCCTGGCAATCTAAGTGTTCCCTTGGGAGTTTCCTGGCAGCCTCTTCAGACTTAGAGTCTTGAAGGCAAGGGAAGAAAAGGCTTCTCAGGTTTGCAGAAGGATACAGTCTCCCTACACCTGCCCATCTAATTGACCCCCCAAACCAGGCTTGCTGACAATCATGAGCAAGAAGAGGCAACATACATCAGACTCTTCTATGTGAAACGAGAAGCCAAAGAGATCACCGGCACTGAGGAGTCAGGGTTCTCAGAAGCAGTGTTGCTGTTTAGTAGGCAAGAAATTTACCAAGAAAACATCAAAAAAAGGAACTGGATCAGTGTAACCTTGTAAAATTAGAACTATCACCTTCCACTGCAGAAATACTCTAGAATGAAAGAGACTAGGCTAAAACTAAATGGAAATTCGACGTGAAACATCTCTATTGGTAAGATGGAAGAACAATTCATCCACATTTAGAAAGACCAGCAATAGGACTTGAGAGAAGAGAACGAGAAGGGGAGGCAGACATATTAAGGAGTAAAACAACTAAAAAATATTTATCTGATTTTATTGACTACAATGAACAGAAATAAATTTCTCAATACTTGATTTCAATGATGGATTCTCTGAATTCCCACACAAGATGGCAGTCTAAGGTACTGCTTTCTCGCATTCAGTGGCCATACAGGCAGTACTAGAATATACAGGAGACCAGCACCATAGTCGGTGGCAATTTCCCTCTTTAGTCCTGAGCTGAATAATAACCTTTTCCTCAAGGTTAGACCATAGGTACAAAGGTGTCCAGAGGGCACAATGAAGGTGAAAAGTTTACATGCTCTAGGGTCTTTCACTGTGTCTTTCCTATGTTTAGACATATTTAGATGCATACATATTTGCCACTGTATTATAATTGACTGTGGTATTCAGAATGGTACCTAACTGTCCAGGTGAGCGGTCTAGAAACTACCATACAGTCACATAGCTATGCAATATAGCTCGTAGCATACCCAGTTCCTAAAACTATAAACTCTGATGATTGGACCACACTGAAACTGCCCAGTATCATATTTCTCAGGATGTTTTGTCACTGGTAAACAGCACGTGGCTGATTAATTTCTGTCTTGGAACCAAAACCTTGATCTGTAGTTACATTCTCCGTTTGGACTGACGTCCCCCAACACACTAGAAATAGCCTTACATCTTATGGTGGCAGAGGGCAAAACCAACACAGTTCAGATTGGACAGAGTATACTGGGCTGATGCGTGACATTTCGTGTGATAGGGAAAGATGGTATTTAATTTTTTAAAAATTAAAGTATGACTAAGTTTCCATGCTTTTCTCCTTCATAGCACTTCTCCTATGGAACTTTAGTTATTGTTAACTTTTAGTGTGACACCATAAAAACAAACAAGCATGAAACCAAAACTCTCCTTTCCAGTTGGAGTTTGTTGTCATCTTTAGCAGATAACAGCCAAATGCAGTACGATTAATGGTGATTTGGAGAATATGGGCAATTGTACCGGAATAACTGCTCAAAGCAACCAGTAAGAACTGGGGTGGGAAGGAAAAGAGCTCAGAGAAGTTGCACTTCCTGCTCGAGTGTGGGAGTAACGTTGAGAGACTGTCTTTCTACACAGCGAGTTACATGGACCTGAAGTTCTCTCGTAACATGAGCAACAGGACAGACAGTAAAGATCTGATGAGCACAGAATCGTCAAGATACAAGATGACTGGAAGCATGGCCTGAGGCGTCTGGTTGCTTAGCACATACTGATATCTTTCTGGAAGGCCAGCCTTTAATCATACCAACACCAAGTCTGTAGGTTCATTGAGTGGAGGAGAGTCGGTATGGAACAATGTCAGATTGTGACGTTACAACCAACATACGCTTGTTAACTTTTAGTGGAGACGGTGTGATGCCATAAAAACAAACAGGCATGAAAGCAAAAGGCACCACACATTAAAATTTCAAACACAAAGATCCAGCTTCCTTTTAATCATTTTAAGTGATCACGCAGCATCTTTGATGTATATATGTGTGTCATCATCACTGACTGCAGAAAGCCTTATGTAATTATATACCTACGTGTATGTGTGTCTCTACCTTCTGTTCACTGGTTCAAGTGTTTACTAAGCACCTTCCATGTGTCAGGCTCTATTCTAGGATGGCGGATGGAGCAAAAAACACAGGCAAAACATTGGCCCTCATACAAATCCTTTACTTGCTGCAGAGAAAGAGATGATAAACGAGTGACAAAAAAGTACTGGCAAAAATAAAAGGGGGCAAATGAGGAGGACCAGGCAGGGAAGGTCAGGGGAGAAGCAGATGTGGTATTAGTCCTGTAAGATGCCATTTGATTAGAGGGCTTGAGGGATATGGGATGGGGGAGTCACTCACATAGGGAGAGATAATGTAAGAGCTTTGTATATTCCATCATCCAGGAGGTCAGGCAGGAGACCCACAAGGGGATGGACAGGGGATAAGGGGTTCTGAAGTGAAGCCAGAGAGGCAGCAGAACAAGAAGAGGCAGAGAGCAGCAAGGAGAAACCTTAGAAGCCAGGGGTCCTCAGGGAAGACAACTACTTTGTTCAATTGTACGCCGTTGATATTCAGGTGGTTCGAAATAAATTCTCTACTTTAATGGAATATCCTTCTCTGTTTTGAATACATAAACACACAAATAGGACAAATAGGTCTTTCTGCATTGAGTATGGCTCAGTTATTTTCAATTAAATTTTTGGAAACTAATTTTTAACCCATACCACCAAAGTTTCATTTGTGTGATGAGGGAGTGCAGATGGGCTCCTAGGGGATATGGAAATTAATCTCGGCGCTGCTGAAGACCTTAAAGAACTCATATGTTCCTACCCCACAGGAGGATTTCTGGTAAGAGGGCTGTCTCCAAAAGTTCTTAGGGACTTGTCTTCAGGGCATCAAAGCACAAACTGCTAAGGCTGAAATAAAAGGTAGCTTGAGCTCTTCTCTAGTGAGTGTGTATGACTTTCATCTAATTGCGCCTATTAACTGTGGACACACTACATGGCTAAACAGTCACAGCAGGATGACCATGTTACTTGTGTTACAGTTCTCAGATTTTAACAAGCATGGAGCATTTGCTGTCAGTATTTGCTGGCTGGTATACGTTCCAATCACTAGTGAACTTTCCTCCTGAGTTCCAAGGGGGTCCCACTCGGATAGCTAACCAGTTAACTGGTGTGCTTGTCCAAGTTCCACCATTTAACTGGAGACACTGAACTCAAATATTTTTCTGCATCATTCAATTCACTTATCTGACAAACAGGAATTACCTTTTTTTTCTGGTTTCTGCATGAATTCCCCCTTCTCTTGAGTCATAGTCTCTCCCCAACCCTTTTACCTAATTCCAATCCACCCCTGCAGTTTCCAGCTTCGTTCCATGTCTGGGTTGCTGGGTGTTCCTCCCATGCACCCCTCTGCCCTCTACACAGTCACAGTGCTATGGTCTGGTTCTTGTTTATAACTCGCCAGAAGACAGTGAGCACCACTGCTTCGGGCCTGTGCATTCAGCACACTGTGCTTCTGAGGAACAATGGCTGACACACAGTAGGTGCCGAACAGCATTTGTTTACCTTATCATCTAAAGAGGGGGCTCGGATCAGAGAATCGAGAACAATACACACATTCCGAAAGTGCTCTCCTAAAGTAGCACCATCTAATTCATTTCATTCCACTGCAGAAGGGCTGAGGCCCTTTAAAATGGACAAGCCATTTAAAATGCTACGCAGAGACTGGGAGAGAATTTCCACCCCATATGCCAAGGAAGCTAGGTAAGCCAGTGTGTTCTGCATCTGATTAGAAATATAAAAAAGTCTTGGGAATCACATTTCTTGAGGTGCGAGCCAGGTTTTATTGTTGGGAGTTTTGTAAACGCATTACATATTCTTTGGTATTTGTGAAGCCTTCAAAGTACATGCAGTATAAAACCTTCTGCCAAGTAGAGTAACAAACAACACAAGGGGGTGGGGGTAGGTGGGAAAGGCCCAGGAACGTAAAGTCAGTTCACAGAAGAACTTGAGATGGAACTACCCAGGCTATGCACATATGCATTTATGACCAGCATGGAGCCCAGAATGCACTGGGAGGAGCTGTCGCCCCTCACACCACCCCTTAGAAAATTAAGGTCTTAGGGCTACTCACAATTTTCATATTCTGCACAGAGAAATTTGGAAACAATGGCTGTCAACCAAAGTGACACAGCTGGGCTGAGATTTACTTTTGTGCAGCACAATTAATAAAAACCCGGAGACAGATACTGGGGTTCAACCTGAAGGTCAGCAAAGCAAAACAGTCGGCCACTGGCTCTGACCTCTACCTCAGTCTGAAATGGTGATCCTGCCTCCAGGAATCTCAGAATGAGACTGTGTGTGAGAGCTGTCTCTTCCCATCTTATATTCTTCTCTAGGGCTGGGATTAAGGGTGTGCATCACTACAGCCCGATTTCTACGCCAAACTAGCATGGCTACTGGGATTAAAGGTTTGCGTCACCATTGCCTGGTCTGTAAGGCTGATCAGTACGGATGTTTTAGTCTCTGATCTTCAGGAAAGCTTTATTTATTAAAATACAAGTGAAATATCACTACACTTTTGTAATAAACGCCTAGGTAATATAATTTGGGGATCCGAACTTTGTGTATGGGACCATGTGTAAAAAGCATGCCATCATCCTTCCCATCATCCGTTGTTAGCAGAGCAATTAACCTCTTCCTCCTGAGTAATGGATGCTCTGCTGGATGCTAGCAAAACTCTCTTTCCAAAAGGTAGAAAATGAAAGGTAGAGGATAGGAACACACAAGGCAGAACAAGATTCATCTGGGAGTAATTTCTCTCTTTCAAGTCTCCCTCCAATTCAAGATTTCTGGCAAGGGACACATCGCCCCTGTGCCAAGTTGTATTTCTCTTCTGGCTCTCTAGAACATATATGGCTTTTTTCTTCAAGAGTCTTATTTTCAATGAGGCTCAATAATCTATAAATGAGCTGTAGGGCTCTGTCCTCTCATCATGTCTTTCTTTACCGAGAAGGAAGAAATATGGCAACATGGCTTGTAGCAGCTCTACGCCAATGGGTTATACTAAGTAAGGCGGAGTCATTGACTCTGAAGGTGTCATTTATGTCACCAATTATGGCTTGCCTCTTTCTTTACTGATAATTTACTGATCAACTACCGCATGTGAAATCTTTTTCACATACTGTCTCGAATCACTGAGACAGTTCTAAACTCTGAATATTATTATCACCATTAGTATAAATACTTTTGCTGGGCAGGGTGGTGCCCTCTAGCATCCAAGAGGCTGGGATAGGAGAATTCTAAATTCTAGGCTATGCTAGGCTAAGACCTTGTGAAAAAACAAACAAAATGCCAAATAGCACCAAAAAACCCAAAACAAAACAAACAGGAAAACAAAATAAAACAACAACAACGAAAACCACCAATTATAAACAACAATTACCTGAGTTAGTATGTCACCCACTGGCATGGAAATGCAGGCCATTTAAATACGCTGCTAACATGACTGTCTTTGAGCCTGTATTTTAGCAGTTATTATAATTGTTACATTGTGTAAGGCTGAGTCGATAATTATCTCTTTAGGAAGATTTAAAACATCAACTTTTTCTCATTGTTTCTGACTTCATTTTATGTATATTAATTGCTGGTTATTTTCTGATAACTGGAACGTTTAAGATGATAATCCATCTTAGAGCATTTAATGCGAGGGTGGTAGTGTGGGCTGCAGCTTGGGAAGAAGATGGGTTGATGGTGGCGGAAACGGTGTAGCTGCTGTGTGTGGCTGAGTTTGGAGCGTGTTGGGCACGCCAAGCCTCGGAAAATTTCCATAATGCCTGGATGAGATTTTCTTTTTTCAATCAAGACCCAAACATGGTTCTGCACTCATAAGACTCATGAGAAGTGGAAGCTGTTTCTGATGGGAGAGCTTACACCACGATACCAGGACAGGAAAGAAAGACAAGAAGGAGCCAGGACAAGGAGGTTACAGCACCTGAAGATTTGAGGAAAGCGGCTTGAGAATGGGATAGCCCGTGTGAGCAGTTGAAGATGACCATGTTGAGGAAGGGAAACAACGGGGGATGGTTGGAGATACAGACAGTAGCAAGTCTGGGAGTGGTTATCTGGAAAACCAGACAGCACTCAGCTTTTCAGTCATCTTATTTCAGGGACAGAGAACACCAGACAGCGCAGTCTCCATATGGCGTGGTCTCATTCCTGTGTGGAACAGGAGGAAGTAGATCTTACAGACCTTCCATTAGGAATTACCAGGGTCTTGAGATAGAAGCAAGTAGGGATGGGTGGGGCAAGGTTGACCTTCGCAAGTCACACTTAGCCCTGTAAAGAAGTTCAGAGCAGAGTGACTGCAGATAAGTATAATCCACTATGTATTTCAAAAGCCACAGGAAGGGATATTAAATGTTTCACCAAGGAAAACGACAGGAGACTGAGAAGGTAGACATTTTACCTGACTTATGGAGAATACCATGTTAACATGTATGTAAACACTGCTTGGTATCTAACAGTCATGTATATTTGTATTATATATATGTTCAAAAATTAAAGCCAACTTAAAAAAATAAAAAGTTAAAACTAAGACTTCTTTAAAAGTAAACAAAGTGTGGAGGTCAGATTAGAGCAGAAGTCTCCATGCAGAGCCCGGCACGGAGGGCTAGCTTCGGGTAGCAGCGGTTGAATCGATTCCTAGGGGTTTGGGGAAGCAGCTCAGTGAAGAAGAGTTTTCTCTTGTGAATAGGGCTGTGAGGTCAAGCTGCGATGCTGCCCAAACTGGACTGACTGATTGATTTGAGAAATGGTCTCACTAGGTAACCCAGGTTGGCTTCAAACTTTCAATTCACCTGCCTCGGCCTGCTACGTATTAAGATTTGAGTTTTGCACCAACACGCCTTACACTTACCATTTAATGGCAGGCAGCAAGTAGGAAGCAGAGCTCCTTTCACACTGAGAGAAGATAAAGAAAGGGGAAAAGAAAGAAACCATGCTAATGATATGGAGGAAGAGAGAACGTACATTTACAGAAAAAGACACAAAGAAAGGAAACCCGGTCCAAAAATAAATGCTTTGGGGTATGGCCCAACGTTCCCCCTATCCCAAGACATCAGTTCCTAAACAGTCTTAGTTTAGTCTATATGTGATGTCAGTTAGTACAAAGATTATTTCTAATGCTACTGTGGATTTGGGAATCTATAAATAATCTTCTATTTTCTTATATTACCCTTATGGTTTGAAATTAACGTTTGGATGGGGAACAGTTGTGTGAATTAGACAAAATAACGATACATCAGCTCATTAGAGGCCTTACTCACTCGGTCCTTTCCCGACAGTGACTCACTCCTTACTTAAACATATAAATGTGCTCCACAGAGAGCTCTCCACAGTTACCTCCTTTCCCTGAAGAACAGAGTCCTGAGACTGAGTCCCAGCCCGGGAGAGCACAGAGTCGAGTTAGAAATCAACACCTGGCCCCTGCAGGAGGCTCCGGAGAGCACGCTTCTTAAGGCAGAGCTGCAGCAAGCCCTACCTGAGGAGAAACAGTTCAGAAACTGCTGGGGACCGCTAACACCCAGCCCTGAACCTGAAGTCGCCACATGGGGGCTGTTTTCCCAGGCCTAAGAAACATGCATGCCAGAAGGGAGGCCAAAACCAAAGCAGGGACCCGAAGGATCCTGTGCCTAATGCCTGGAGTGTAAGGCTTTAAGCAGAAGGATGCAACCTATTATCCTGTTCTTGCTGTCGATAAGAATGGTCAGTACCAGGTGGGATTTATTACTACAGGAAAATACCTTTTAACAAAGCACTAAAATTTAAGGATAGTAACAGATCTGGATTCCAAAATCACCTTCAAATACTACCATTCCTCAGATATGAAAATCCAGCTATATATACATTATGCAAAAAACATGCTACCAAGCTGGGGACTTTTCAGGTGGCCACTATCCAGAGGGGGTATTGTTGCTGCTTCTGTTAGTTGTAGACTTTAAACCCCGCAGAATTACTTGCCACCTAGCTACACAGAGAAAACCCTCCTGTCCTGACAGAGGACGGGTGTGTGAGATCATTCAGTAAATGCCCTCTAGGTCACTTTATTTCTGTAAGAATTTATCCATAAGAAGATATAAAAGTACATATTGATACAGCTTCCAAGAGCTAAGAGTATCAAAACGACAAAAGTCATTTCTCTTGATGTAAATTAAGATTATCCACATGCACTAAATGTAGACTTCGAGGATTAAACCTGCATGTGAAAATTCCTGTCTTTGGAAATGTTTGTTTCAATCAACTAACTTTTAAAGACAGGGTATCATATAGCCCAGGCTGGCCTTGAACGGACTACGTAGTTGAGGAAGACCTTTTGCTTCTGCTCCCCCTGGCTCCACCTCCTGACACTTGGTTCACAGGCAATATCACACCTGGTTCTAGGTAGTGCTGGGGTTTGAACCCAGGGCTTTGCTCGTGCAATGCCCTATCCATGGAGTTCAATCTCCAGCCCTGAAAAATGTTCATTTTAAAAACTGTCCCTGATTACCAAAGAAACCCTTGCTAGTCCTGTTTTCAATCTAAACCATTCTCACTGACTTCTGCAGGCCAAGGGCTTTCAAATGGCTCTTTAGGTCTTCCGGTGGAGGGCAGGCATCTTCTTAATGGTTTACACTTAGAGCCAGTTTTGATTATAACTGAGACATGCTTAGAGGCCACATTCTACTAGAAACAGCAAACTCTACTTATGTTTACTCTGCCTCCCATGGATTTGCCTCAGAGATTTCTAGCCAGTAACTATGGCGGAAACAAATACACACATGTAGCCAGGCCAACAAGAGCCACCCTTTAAGGAAGTGGGTTTTGTGCTTCCGTGAATGAGGCTATATTTCCCCTGGCAACTCTTTTCTTGACAGAAAAAACAACAACTCGGTCTCAGAAAATGCATCTTTTAGTGGCCGTGTTGGGTCGTGTGCCTGTTATTTACAAAATGTGGCCGGCGTTACACATAGCCTGTTCGCAGCGGCTCTCGGCATTGATTAGATGTGAGAAACCAAGCCAAGGGTGCCAGGTCCTTATATATTTTTCTCAGCAGACAAGCCTACTTTGAAAGCCATCCAGTTGGAAATGCCTGTAGCTTTACATCCAGATATGCAAACTTCACACAGAAAATGCCAGTGCTTGCAGAGCCTTTGTTTCTCTTCCCACTTCCTAGATTTTAAAAATAACTTCTCTTATGTGGTATTGGATTTCTTAAAGAAAAAAAAAATCCCATCCCTGATTCTAAGGGTTTGATTGGTTATGCACGGCTCTCTGATTACTGGGTACCAAATTGTTAGATGCTGCGGTAAAGCTCCCCCTGTTCTTGTCTGTGTATGGCCCTGCCACCCTGGAGCTCCGGCTCCCTAAGAAACCAGTGAGGAGGTTTCCTTCATTTTCTCCTTTCCAGACCCACAAGACAGGGGCAGCAGGTACAATGCGCTGGGCAGAAGGGAAAAGAAGCAGGACGGGTATTCTTCTTTTGACACCTCACTGAGAAGGCTGCCCAAAGCAAACAGTTGGAATAGCGAGAAGACAGGAAAAAGGGGGACGAAATCACCCACACAGCAGTAGCATCAGCAAGTTGAGGACTGTGGCCTGTGAACACTGGTACTAATATCTGGAGGAACCTGTGCCATTACCCAATGGAGAGTTCTCCACTAACTCGGGTCAGACCCTGTCCCATGGGTAAATAATGCAGGGTTTCAGTGGATCCAGAGGCACACTCAGTTTAAAAACATGGTGACAGAGCTTGGCTGGCACCTGGGCTCACGGTTCTGAGGTATTTTCCAGAGCTGCGGGTGATCTGTGGTTTCTGGCACTCAGCGAGCATTTCCTTTCCTTCAGCCAACTGTTGTATAATAACAAAGCTGTGTTCATAGGCACTGAAGGGAAAGAGGGGCTACACTTGGGTCCTCCTCCATTTGTTCTTTTTCTTACAAGATGACTAAATCTTGAAATGCACCCTCTAGCTTTTGAAGGGGAGAAAGAAGTGGGGTCTTAGAGCATTTAAGCTTTGTTTTCTGTTTTCATGAAATCTCATTAAACAATCAAATTAAATGGGACCGGACTGTTTCTGAGGCCCCACTCTGAAGAAGAACCATGGTTCTCTTCTTGATATTTCAAGGACTCATCCCCCTTCCCTTTCTCTGCATGCATACATTCATGAGTGTGTGTGTGCATGTGTGTGAATGCACACGTGTCTACTTGGAGACAGGCCTTCTATTAGCACAGGCTGGCCCCAAACTTGCAGACTTGGGTCCTGGATTACAGATGTGCATTGCCGTACCTGACCAGACAAGTTAAATTTCTAAGATGTAATTTCACTTCTTTCAGAGCTTTCTTACACTGTTAATGACACCCGTCTTACACCTTTTGAAGGCCTCTCCTTCAGAGTGGGTCCCTGAGAGCAGCAATCTGTCCCCTTTCCCAAACACCATCCGTAGACAGGGCCAGCGGGTGAATCTAGGCCAGCAGGTACTTGGCCAAGCTTGCAGCACACACAGAGACCAAAACATGGAGAGAACTGTTGGTTCAAGGGGAGGTATTTCTTTAAGGCCCTTTGGAAGGACTTGGTGCTCTGGAAGCAAAGGCCTGCTCTCAGCCTGCACCATGCTGCAGGGGAGACAGAGGAACAGGGTGCTCCTTGGACACAGTGTAATTTGGAGCCATTACAATGTATTGTATGTGGGACACTACTGTTCAGCTCTTAATATGCAGAATTTTGCATAGTATGAATGCTAATCATTTTCACGATGATGCTATTCATATAATATGTAATACTTGCTAAACAAAATTATGAAACATAATTACTGCTCAGACACAGTTGCTGCTTTCAGTCCTCCAAAACCCAGTCATTTAAAATTGTGTTTTCTTTAAATAAACGGCAACAATCCCCGCTAAAGACTATGTGCCTAGATAATTTCCTTTTCAAAAAAGGAGCCTTTTTATCTTTACTGAGTGACAAAACACCCTTTATGAAAGGTTTATAGCTCAGCCATTTAAATTCACTTCAGGCTGAAATTTGGCATGCAACTTCTCATCCTGGGAGCACAGTTTTGATTTTACTAAATTTTAGCAAAATTGGCTTGCCTGGTTTTTAGTTCCTCCCTCTAGTTATTAGTGAGGTCACCACAGAGGCTTAATTATGTACCGTCCCCCTGCTTGACTCTCACTCCAGGTGAGGTGACACAGAGGGCCTGGATCAACCGTGTGCACGTGTCCATGTGGGGTGCATGAACACGTTCAGAAAGACCAGGAAAAAGTTCCCTTTCATTTTTCCCATAGTGGACCTGAAAAGCAAAGCTATAGTTTCAGAGGTACAAAGCAACGCCCTTGTATTGCTCCCCAAGGAGCAGTGCACAGACAAGACAATTTCTTCCCTCTGGCAAGAGTATAAATTAGGAAGGTGAAAAAAAAAGAAAGACAAAAAGAAAGAAAGAAAGAAAGAAAGAAAAGAGAGAAAAAAGAAAAACCAGGCAAGCAAACAGTATTTCAACATAAAACTTGCCCTGGTTTTGCTGGGGGGTTTAAAAGAGGTCTCACCAGTTTCATCAATCCATGAGGGAATGAAAGGAATCAAATCCCCCAAATTCCAGAGATGTTGGCCTAGCATTTCAATTTGCTACCAAAATGATGCTGAGGAACAGAAAACAGAGCAGCTGAGGACTCTGAGCACAGGGCTCCTGCTGTGAGAAGCTAACTCTCACAGTCAGGCTGCCGGCTTGCCCGCCATAGCTCCAGAGGTGTTGTGCAAACAAGCTAAACACACAGTCCCAGCACCCGAAACACCATAAATCAAGGTTAAGGGACAGTGTGGTTCTAACAAATACAGTGACAGGTTAAGATCAAGGGATGCCTTGACATTCTCCTAAAAAGGTCAATCTAACTGGCCTGCAATGTAAAAATGAAGAGCCTGCCATCATTGCCATGGTGAAAGGTCAGACATCAGCTGATTGGTGATAGAATTATCAAATTAACCAATCGATGTGTGTGAGTAATAGAGGTAAGCAATCCTCTGGGAGGGCCACAGGGCAAATGCCAGCTCATCAATAACACATCGCCGTGGACAGGAAGTGCCTTGCTTCAATCCATGTCCCTTCTGTTGCCAAGAGGTGCCAAACCCTATCCAACGAGGCCTCTCTTTGCACATTACACTGTAAAGGGGCGAAAGGCTACTCTTTTAAATATTAGTGCTACACTGCAATCGACAAATCTGTGCAGATGACGCCTATCCTCCACAGGACAGAGAATGAGCGCTTTCCCTCTTTTCATGAGTGAAATATTCACGGCCCTCAAGGAAGCGAAAAGAAAATCCTTCTCTTAGTGGATTCAGGCCCAGACTCCATGGGTAAAAAGCATAGTACACGGAAAATTACAGGTATGGAAACTGCATGCTTGAATGTGTGACAACTTCACTGTTCAAACAAAAACTTTAAAGACGCACCTATCATTGCTGAGACATTGAAATCTTTCAGAGGAATTATCACAGTGGGGCGTGTTAACAGTCTCCCTGCTAATTAAGGGTTTCCTCTCCATCAATATGTGAGTCTAAGTCCTATTAACGTTAATGGGGTTACACGTCTGTATTGAAGGCAGCATAGATCCCTAAGTGGGTGTGATTATCAGCCTGCCTGCGAACACCCTCAATGTTTGCAGAGTACTTTGATTATAGGACTTTCTTGACAGAAACCCAAGAAAAACTCAAATCTTGGCATAGCTGACCCAAGTCCAATAGTTTTGCCAAAAAATAAATAAAAAAGAGCAAATAACTTACATAGTTTCAATACATCTGAGTGGAAAAAAATGATCAACCATTTAGATGTTCATTCTATACCCATATGTTTGGATATGTGCATACCTTGGCAGAGATCATTCCCAGCTGCACCCACAGCCTTGGTCATCCACACTTTCAGCCGCAAATGCTATATGGAAATGCAGCCACGCTTTTGTCTCGCAAATTAATATGCTTAGCCATCCACTCCCAGAAGCCATGCTTAGGAGCTTAAGAATAAAGTATCATAAGAAAGAATAACATATTGCTGTCTTGACTACTAAAGATATTTTTGTCATGGCTGTCCTTTGCAAGTGAAGAATTTAGGATATTTACCCGAAGGTTAGAAGTTTTGCCATTACAACTCTGGATCTATCAGGTAGTAGGCCACTAAACGCATTTAGCTCTTGCTAGTTTGGATAAAGATCCTTTTAAACCCAGTTCCTAGATTGGGCTGTCCACCGTGATAGTGCTTGGGAGTAGCCTGTGGCGAGTGTCTACCCTATGGCATGTGCAGAAGGCAATGGTGTTCTCAGGATAGTGAATTTCTTAAGACAGCACCATCTGGAGGTCTAGCAAGGTCTGGGCCTGTGAAGAACCTTGAAGGCCTATTTAGAGGTTTGAGAGCCTATGCCTAAACCTGGGGTCCTTAAAGCTCCCAGTACAATGCTGAGTTCGTTATTTATCCTTTATAAAGCAGGGAGACAACAAACAGATTCGGTGTTCATCTCTTACAGTAAATGTAGCAGACACATTGTAGATGACAACCCTATCTGTTGCCATCTTTTTAGCGTTAGAAGATTCTTCCTCCTCCTCCTCCTCCTCTTCTTCCTACTACAATTTCCCCCTAAATTTACTACTGATCAATATCTTACACTTGAAATGACATTAGGGTTGAGGACTCTGCATTAAAGTTATAAGAGAGAAACACAGAATAGCTAAGGCTACCGCTGCCACCACAGCCACAGGGAAGAGCTGTGTTTATGCCCATGGACTACAGGCTCATGCTTTGGGTCAGCTTAACTGGTCTCTGTTAATAAGCACGCATCAGGGCTGCTGGGCCCACTAGCAGTGCTCTTGCCTAAGAAGTCATTCTCCACAGATACAGAAGGCAGACAGGAAGGAAAGCAGCCATAAAAGGACTCGTTCGCTCTGGTGCCAAGCCGGTAATGAGACGCACAGGTGATGCGTGGCTGCCTCTGTGCCTCTTCTTGCCTTCAAAGGCCCCAACAGCATGTGCATGTCCTTCCATTTATCACTATTAAAAATGGCATGGCAACCAAAGAGGTCTGCGTGCGGAAGCTGCAGGTACATCACCACCCTGCCCCAGAGTTTGTGGAAACATGCTCCGTCTAAGCACTCAGAAGGAGCTCAGGGCTCTAGATTAGCATGTGACATCAAGAAGTCACCACCATGAGGAGACACACCCCTCTGACCATGCTACTATAGCCTGTTCGATGGATTCTGAAGAAAAGCCAAAAGAGGCAATGGTGTGAAAAAGATATAACAGAGTTTTAGATGATGATTGCAATGACATAAAAGTGCATTTCTCTCCAACTATTGCATGGTAATTATTAAGTAGCATATAACGGAAAAGCTATGAGAAATTGATAGGTAAATGATGGGTCTGAAATTGATAGGAACCATGTCTCCCCACTTAATATACAATCATTTACCTGTCCATGAAACAAATATATACAGGCTAAGGCACTGTCTTCGGTGATGCTCAGACATGAAACCTATAGCCCCTCAGCACTCTAATTGTGTCCTGCAGAGACATGTTTTTTTCCCTGGATGAGAAAGATCTGACTGCAGGAACACAGCAAAGCAATGCTAAACAGCAACAAAATGACTCTGTAGTTCAAGGAAACAATGCCTCTCTAATTAACAGCCCTTCCACCACAACCTCTGGCTGCCACATTCCCGAAGCCTCCCAAGAATTCTAGATCTGAGTAGATGAAAAATCAATAAAAAGCAGATCAACAGGGCTGAGGGATTGAATTGGACCTACATGTTCAGTGTGAGTCTCTGGCTCATAAAACAGTATTACAAAACAAGCATGTAGCGCTCGGCAGGAAATGCGACAATCTAATCATCTCCCCCTATTCTGCGGCCAGCCAATTCATGACACATTCTGGGGGTTACTCATCCTGCACTTGAAACAGAAACACCTGCAACTGCCAAAGAATAGGACAGAAAAGAAAGTCAAAAAAGAGAAAAAGCCAAAAAAAGAAAAAGAAAAAAGGTTTTTATTAAATAAAGCTGTTTTAATAACTATCGTAAGTATTAAAATATGTTTGCATTTATTTCAAAATAGAGGAATAGATATATCATAATGTATTTATATATATACACACACACATGCCTGGCATTTGCTAATATGTATCCTGTCTCTACTGTGGGAATGGTTGGCTTTTACTGAATAAATTTCATACTCTGTTTTGTAAAACATATGTAACATTTTCTATATCAACCCAGCCTCTGATTTCAATGAATGCAATCCCAATCAAATGATTTTACCAGAATCCCTTCTGAGGCAGACATATGCCTCTCTTCAGTACTTTTAGCTATCGTTGGCTGTGTGCTACTCTGAAGTTGGATGTCACGGAAACAAAAGGATTGAAAGAACCAATCCAAAAGCCTAGAAGTCACAGAACATTTATGCCCAGCCTGTCAGTTTACACGCAAGTTTACTAAAAATAAAATAAAATTTAACTCTAGCCTACTTCTTTCACCCTATCAGCTACCTACAAAAGAAGCCAAACAAAACCCTCTTTGGCACTGGATATTATGAGTGTTCAAAGATAAATTTAGCAGTTTTTTTTAAAAAAAATATTTATTTATTTATTATATATACAATATTCTGTCTGTA
>LOJH01009452.1:0-18474 GCA_001685095.1 Ellobius talpinus
TGGCCAATCAGCATTTATTTAAAACATGATTGACAGAATACAGACGATTCTCCCGCACCACTTAGTGAATATTTAATGAAGGTGTGCTAGGGCATTAACTAAAGCCTTAATTCATTCCAATTATTCAACATTTTCTAAAAATATGGACTGTTTTGATAATTCAGCAACCATTATTTTACACAAAAAATGTCTCTAGAATACTGAATACAGATGTGATGTTCTTGGAACTATTTAGAAGACATAGCAACATAAATAGTTTTGTAAAAATTTTTCCTGTTTACCAATGTAATGCATGTACACAGTACAAAATTAAATAGCATAGAACTATTTTTAAAAGATAATTGCCCTTGTGATCTCCATCACTCACACATTAGCACAGCTAAAATTTGGGGGTGTCCCTTTCACTCTGTCTCTTTCTCTCCTTCCTTTTCTTACGTCACCATTACTCTTTCTCTTCCCCCCTTCTCAAAAGCGTATATAAACACACATACACACCTGTACATACTATCATGGCAATATAAATACCTAAGTGATGAAGTTTCCATAATACATTTTAGCCACTCTATTGAGCATTTAGTCTAGTTCTAAGATTTTCTCCTTTATAATGAAAAGTATATTTGCTTTTTATCAGGGTCTATGGATAGCAAATTGGTTGACTAATGTAGAAATTGTGTGTATGCAATGTGAGAAAATGCCTGCTACTTTTCAGTCTAGATACTACAAAAAAGTATGTCTTTATGCTTAAAACCATAACATCAGCATTGACGTTTTAGAATGTGATTGTTACAAACAGAATTTAGCACCAAACACTATCCTAGGAGGAAGATTTCTTTTATGATCTTTGAGAGGTACACTCTATTTACCCACATGGTTATTGCCCTCACACAACTGCAGCTTTTATAGCTTGATATATATTAAAGTCTGAACTCTTAACATACAAAACATCTTTTATGTTTCACTATGTCTAGTTGGCATTTATTCTTTCTTCTGGGTCTTGAGAACTGCTGTAAGGCAGGAACTCCTAGAGCAGAGTCACAGAAATTTTACTGCTATTCACAATTAGAAATGGATGGCCAGAGCAGACTAACTCTGAATCTTCCAAATCATCATTGGGGATGGGGGTGGAGTTAAGAGCATGAGAGGAAAAAGAATGGCTATGTGAGAACATGGATGTAAAAGATTAAAAATTTTAATTCTTTGATTTTCAGCCATTTTTTACTTCAACTTCTGGCATATGCTTTTCTTATCTTAATTTTGCTCATTTTACTTATTTATTTCTCCTCTATTCATGTCCTTCTGTTCCCATCTGATTACAGTACTGGGCTATTCAAATGTACCCAGACCTTACCCCCATCGTCATTCTCAATTCAGTTTGTGTCTTCTCCAGGGCTTTTATCTACTGTATTCTTCAAGAAAGACAAGAGACATGCCCTAATGAACTCAAAGTTAGTTTACTTATTATTTTCTAATAGGGGACTGGTTTGCTGTCGGTGTTTTCCTCTCTGATCTCCACCTTAGTGGTTTGGATCAAATAGTCATCTCAGCATTTTTTATAGTTACATAAGTCCAGCAAAACTTGATGACATGGTGAGAATCCAAGGACTGATAAGCTGGGTAAATGAGTCAGTAGGAGTGGGCAGTATGGGTATGGGATTGCTAGTATGATGGACAGGTGTTGGAGCAATGGATTCCAGGTGATGGTAGCTGTCAACTCCATCAGGTGCCACCGCTGACGCTTCTGACTGTTGGGCTAAGCTTTAGCTGCCACTAGTCCCCACTTATTCCTCTTAAACATTGTTTCTGATTTCACCTACAGGGACTGATTACTATGAGCATAGTCACAGGCCTCTTAACAACCTCTTGGTTGGGTTTTTTTTAATGCCCTTGGATATCACTGTTGATGGGAAAATATGCTTTCTCTCATTCTTTCTGAGATGATTATTTCTTCTTCCTCCTGCTCTTTCTCCTCTTCCTTTCCTCCCTCCTCTTCTTTCTTGTTCTCTATCTTCTTGTCCTTGGCAGTATATCCCCTCAGCACTTATTTTTCTTAAAGATTATAGTACAAACAGTATGTTAAGGTTCCTTATTTTCCTGAATAGAAGTAAGATGCCACTTGCTAGGGAGCCATGTATCTTATCATTTCAAATTCAGTGTAAATGTTTTCTTCATTCAACATAGACCCTGGGAATATTAGAAAGGAATTTCAGGGTTTTATCTAGTACTTCATGAGATCATCCTAGAATTACTAATTTTGTCCTTCAAGGCTCCTTGGCTTTCATTGCCTGAACTTACTTATTGTTCTCTTATTGATCATTTGTTGGATGTTTTATTCATAACAATTTGATTCATCATAGCATAGTCAACATTAGTCATTGCCTAAACTTTCTGTAACTGAACTTTTATCCATGGAATTCCATATTTGTAGCAGGTATTCCCTCTGCCTATGACCTTGGGCTGTCTGGCCCTGTAGAGGAGGTGCTTCTTATCTGCAGACATGACAATATAAAAGGAAAGATGGGCAATCTCTCTCTCTCATGTGGTGGTCAGAGATCACACTTCCATTCACCCCTAAGCAGAATGGACGACCACAGAGGCCATTTACTTTGTTGTGTATCTATGAGTGTATCCTAATAAATCGTTGTTATCCCTTTAAATGAACTCTCATATTTGCCTACACATATCACTATAAGGCTTACATATATCTCTAGCTCACAGAATACCTGTAATTAATACTTATTAAGTTAATGATGGTGAGAATTTAGACACTCCATTACTCAGGACTTACAAAATGGTCATGAATTTTCTCCTGTGGCTTGGGGAATCTTTATTTCTCAAGGGTTCAAATATTGAAAGGTTGATACTCAGAGGGATGTGGTGTTGAGCTAATGGGACCAGAAGAGATGGGTCTATGAAGAGAAGTTCAGTTGAGGTAGCTTTAGTGGGGTGTAACGTAACTCTAGCAGAACCTCTGTTATAGCTATTCCCTGGCTTCCTAACTGAAGTTGCGAAATCTACTGCTGCATGTGTTCTTTTGTTATGTAATCCCCCAAGAGGTCTAATCAGGGCAAGGTGAACGCTTGGGCTGTTCTCTAGCCCCTTAGAGGAGACTGAGTCAGACTCCTCTCTCCATGACGTTACATGAGCACAGATAGGTTGTTGTCCTGTAAGAACTGGACTCATACTGCTACTCTGGCTGCATGGCATCACAGTTAATTACTAATGGGCAGCATGATAAAATATTTGGATTATGGAATAGACAAATAGAAATATGATCATATGACCCAGCCTTTAAAAGCTATGTGATGTGAGAAAATGTATCCAATTACTTTGAGTTTTCCATTAACAAAATTGAAATGATAATAGGTACCAACCTCAGGTGTCCTGCTGGCAGGATCCACAGGATAAGACTGCTTAGAAATAAATGATCATTAGCGGTGAGTAGTAGTCTGGGATATAATGCTTCTGGAATTTATTTTTCACAAAATATTAAAATATTTCACTCACATTTATTTTCATATAATTAACTGTTTGATAGTCATCTGAGTTTCCTCACAAAAAAGATGTTTAAAAAGCAAAAAAGGTATGAGAAACGTTTGTTTTAAAAAAACAAAACATTTAAAAGGTCATGTTTCTGATCTTAAAACCTGAAACAACTGCTCATATATGAACTGAAAGTTTATATCCCCAGACTGAGGGTTGAGAGAGCATTGTGTGTGGATTTTATTATTGCCACCTGGCACTGCAAAGCCTTACCTGAAAGGGACAGATGACAGGCAAACAAGAATCATAAAGTTTAGGGGAATCTGGGGGACACTGAACTGAAAGGATAGATATATCCATGAAATAAACTCTTAATGTTTATTCCAGGCATTGGATTTTTGTTCTGGTTCTCCTCCAAAGCAAACCTTCCTACTTCTGCCAGATTTCACATGTGTGAGTTTGCATGTTTGCAGCGTGGCACTGAATTGCCTGGGGAGCGGGTATCTAGCACCTATCATTTCCCTTTACTTTTTTGGTCTTTTCAGGTGAAATCTTTCCCTCGGGCTTATTGATCTAAACTGAAGTGGTCCTTATGTAACTGCTCCAAGGACTGTTCTACATACAAAGTGAACACTGAGCTTATTACATTGAGGCCAAGTCACAGGCCCTTCTCTGTGCTCTTCAACTGCCATGCTACTGAATACTCAGTCAAAATACCTGGATTATAGAGGCACGTGGCGCTATTTTAGAGACAATTCCCCGTTCTATCACTTGTGTTGCTATATTCCACAGCCGTTCTGCCTGAAATCACAGAACCCTGGAGTCATAGTGTCAGGTAGCAATGTCAGAAAAGTCATCATCTCGCAAGCTCTGTCGTCATAAGGGAACATCTGAGGAAAAAGTCGCCATGCTTCTGTGATCAAATGAGTTTGTTAAAATGTTTTTTTTTTCTTGTCATAATGTCAGAATCTTTACAGTGTGGAAACACAGAAAGTTGGGGAAAGGCAGGTAGGCAGAGGAAGAGGAGAGAGTATGGGAATAAGAGAAGGTGTCCACGGTATAGACAGCACCTCACTGGACTGACTCTCTGGCCTGTACTTGTCATCTTCTGGTTCACAGACATTAGTCATGTGCCTTAGGGAATACCCAGAGGTTCCTGCTTCACTTCCTATATACAGAAACAGCATCACTTTTTAATAGTAGGTAGCCTATTACTTTAATAAATAGCAATTATTGATTATGGGATTGGAAAGTTACTGGAATTAGAGAAGACACATTGTTCCTTCCCAGTGATGCACATATCCTCCTGGAGCTTGCGCTGGTACCCAGCTGAGCTTGCTTTTGTTTCCAGAATACTCTAAAACTCAATTTCCATGTGATATACTCTCTTAAAATCTAATGTGTTCATCAGTCACCCATTCACATCATTATACAGGAACACAGGTAGTGGCATGCTGGCAATTATATGACATAGTGGGTTCATCATTCTTAATTGCTGCTTTTAAAATATTTTACTAATGGTGGACATTATATGATGTCTTTTCTTATATCTAATAAAAATATAAATACTGAGAGACATGAGTTTGTGATTTTTTATTTAAATGCAAAGTAGAGCTTTACTATGTCTTCATTTAAAGATCTAGACATAGGTACTGGAGAAATGGCTCGGCAGTCAAGAATACTCAGTATTCTTGCAAAGGACCTGGGTTTGATTCCTAGCACACAAAGGGTAGTTTGAACCCATTTGCTATTTCAGTTATAGTAGATTCAATCCCCTCTTATATCTGCAGATACCAGGTATGCATGTAGTACATATAAATACATTGGCATAAAGTAAAATAAATCTAAAAACAATTTAGACATAACTACTATATTGCAGAAAACGATTAGTAGTTCATATTGGAAAAAGTACATGCCTTATATATGTCAATTACAAGAAATTATGTACTCTTGGAGAGAGTTGCATTGAATTTTTCATAAGACCAGTTTGAGTGATAAGGGGCAAAATAAAATCAATGACAATGACTATTACATTCTTGTGGGAAGGCATGATGACCAGGGCCAACTCCTGCTACAACACACCAAACTATTCTTCTGGTTGCAGGTCATGAAGCCTGCTTTCTTCCTCTGCAGGACCTCCCTTGCTTCCTTTATCAACAACCATTGTTGTTTAGTTGTTGGTAGGTAGAAGGGCAAACATTTCATGTCCTGCCCGAAGCACATATACATATCTATCCAAAATACACTACAAAAGGACCTAATGATCTTGGGATTCATAATTATGTGAAAACCATTTCAATGCAAAGGTGTTTACTTATTTTCTTACTCAGTTTTTGTCTTGCTGTCTAATATTGTTTTTTTTAATCTCCTTTAGTTGTTTCCACTGGCTTTGGGGTCCCTTAACCATTTTATCCCTCATGCCTCTCTGCCTCTGTCTGACTCATTTGACTCATTGACTTTCTGTGCTTTCTGTCTTCCTCCTTTCATTTTTCCTTCTTTCTCTCCATATTTTTTATTATTCTCTCCTTCAAACTGTTACTTGTTGTGTCTTCTGTATGTACCCTGGCCACTGTCTTTCTGTAACTTTCTCTCCTTTGTCTCTCCTGTGTCAATTCTTTCAGCCGACTTAGTTCCTGACATATTTAGTCAACAGTCCCTATAACCTTAAGGGTAGGGTTACCATATACAAATTAAGATAGTTATAGGTTACAGATGAACAAGTCTATCCCTTTAGCCTAGCTCTTGTTATTCTTATCTTAGCATAAACCTATTATAACTTGCTATAGTGATGTTACTGAGGGTGGGAAGGCATACCTGAACATTCATCTGCAGAAGACTGCCTGTTTGTAAACTACTGAAAACATTTTGCCCACTCTGATTGCTGCATTAGTCCATTATTTGCGATTTGTTCTCAAAATTCTACTCCTCACATCATGGAGGCTACCATATTTGTTTGAAGGTCTCCTAGGTGAAAATATTTTCAAAGGAAAATGATATACCATTTACATTTGACTTCTACTGAATATTTCTCCAATAGTATAAGGGTGAAAGATCCATTTGTCTAACAAATGTTTCTTTCAAGTTGGGAGTGACAAACAAGTCACTGTGTTATTCACCATTATTCATTTAAAGTGAATCAACAGGACTTGAAGTTCTGTTAGTGGTGTCGTTGGTGAAGTAGGAGAGATGACTTTACAGCTTGTCCTTGGTGGAAATCTTAATATTCTTTGTGATGAAATGTGAAGTATGCATGAAGCACTTTGGCTATAAACTGAAGGAGGCTGTTGTTATGTGTCAAAAAAACCTTGTGTGATGTACAATCTGACATGAACACTTTGTCACAGTTAAGTTTTAATATAAAATAAGACTAATATTCATGTAAAAGTTATGGAATCTTCAACTTTGAAGATACAGAACTAAGGAAAGTGTTTTCTAATTTTTATTAGTTATTTAGGTTAATATTTAAATATAAACTAGAACCTTGAAAGTCTTTGAGGTTCTATTATATCCTTGATGTTATATTTAAAAGAAACACTTTTCTGATGATATTTGGTGATGTTATTGGCATTGTAGTAGTTCATATTTAATATTTCTGAGATTTCACATCATTATCATAAGGCAATATCATCCAGATGCTAGTTCTTGATGATCAAGTTTGCATTTGTACAAGATCCACTAACAAGACCAGGGGAATTTAACAAAGCAATCTACAAGTTGTTCATTGTGGTTTAATGCTTAAAAATGCAATTAAACTTTTAGAAACAACTAATTCTGGAAGGTCATTATACAATTAAACTAAATATGATAACTAAAAATCACATGGAGAAGTCTCTGTCTTTGACATGTCTGTATCCACCTGGATTTTTCTTCATATGCTTTCAGCAAATAAGCATATGCATACCACATAGACTGAATGTAAATGAAGGCAGATGTCTTCTATTAGGTAAGACTTTAACAAAATTCTCAAAACAGCATAGAGCGGTGCCAAACTCTTCACCAGCTTTTTTGTTTTGAAAAACATAATTATCATCCATAAAATATGTCAGTAATAGATTTTCCATATTGTGGATTCATGGCTATTTTTATTTTCTATAACAAAAATACATTGATTTTTAAGTATTATCACCAAGAAATTTAACATTATTCTCATAATATAAATAAATGTTATGAGTTTTTAAATATATAAATATTCAAATATTTTGAATAGTATATCTGAAATTTAGATTACACATGTGTTTCTAAACTTTTCTCAAGTTTGGAAAGTTTAAGAGTATTAAGTTTGCAAATATTCCTGTCATGGCTATTTTAAATTGCTTAATGTTTAAATAATAATTTATTGATACATAATGAATTATCTTAAGTTTCTAATTATGCATTCCATATACTGTAAAATTAATTACTATAAGTTAAATATATTGATGGTCTTTAGTCTCCCAGAATTCTAAAGTGTTATGGATCATATTTCTGAAGAGTTATGGATCATACTTCCCAAGAGTTTTAGAGCTGATGTCATCCAGCTTCCTATGTCCCCACACCCAGTTTCATTACTTGAGGATCATGAAAAGATTTAGTAGCCTCAAACCACACTTAGATCCTGTAGTTGCTAACTCCTATATGGTGACTCACTTCATCAAGTGTCATCTTTATGACTAACTATAAATTACTTCATGGGGATACTGGAGAAAGCTGTTATACTAGTATATTCTGGGTGTTTATTCCTTTCCAGCCACTGGCATACATTTGCGTTTTTACCTACATTTTTGTTTTCTTCTTTAAAGCAGGTGAATTTGAACCAACTATCTTCAGTTTATTTTGGCATAGCAAACTAGGCCAAAGCTCAGTGACCTGAACCCCACTCCCTTGTTTCTCATTCTCGGTGAGCACGTTGGGCTGAACTCTTCAGCACATCTGCTAATCTCTCCTTTGGGGTTATGCAGCTGTGCTCCTCTGACAGTTCAACTGGGTCTGAGTAGTCTAGAAAGGCTAACACCCATCTGTTCCTACCAGGGGTGCAGAATGTCACTTCAACTTAGGGCAGTTTCTTCTTTAAAAAAAGTCTCTTAAATTTACTTCTTTATTATTTAAATAAAATATTGGAAATGAAATAAATACCACACTCCAAAATTAATCAGACCCATAGTCTATACACCTCAACAAATTTCTATAAATTTAGAATGGCCATTCTGAAGTTGTAGTGTTTCACATGGGATTTTGCTTTGACGATTTAATATAATTTCAAGCTCTGGTATACCCCCAGACTGAAACTCCATAGCAAAATTAGAACTGGGGAAATAATTTATCATTATGTCCTCTTTCCAAACTCCCATTCTAAGACTTTAATTCTACTGATGGTGAAAAGAGTTATGAGAAAGTATGGAAGAATGAAAAGCTTTCTGATCCCTAGAGGCTGTATTATTCTATTATTCTCCCTTCACTGGCAAACAGCTATGAAGCAGATCTTTAAGATGGGGAAATTGTGTGCATGTGCATGTATTCATATGCTGTGTTTTCTGACCTTAAAGATGTAGTCATGTAGTAGTTATATTGAGAATTTGCTCATTTATTTTTCATTACCACAAACCCCTTAAAAAGTATAGAAAACAAGAATTATTCTCCCTACATTTTTAATCATTGATTATATTTTTAGATATGATTTTTTTAATTTTTGCATTGAGACAATGTGGCAGGTTTTTTGTGGTATTTCCATAAATACTGAGTCTTGGCTGAACCTTTCTCACAACTTCCTGTCTTCCATCTTCCTGCCCCCATTTCCTGTTTATGTTCTTTAGTTCCCAGCATTCCCATTGCACATTCATAGTATGAGTGTTTCTCTAATCCTCATTCTTCACACTCCCTAAAAACTCTACTTATTACCCACCTCATGGGAAACTTCTAGTAATGTGTCCCCTACACATACATCTTTGTGGTCTAACAATAAAGTTATGGCTATATTGATGTCCTGCATAGGTGTCATGAATGATTGCAACCATATTATAAATTGTGTATCATGACATCAGTAAGTTTGTTTCATATGGGGAGAAACTAAGAGCAATAACAAAAAATAGCTGGAAAGAGATAAGGTTGTGAATAGAACACTGATTTTGCTCTTCAGACACATACCCTCAGTTACGGAAATATTGAGAGAAACACCAATTCTGTTATTTGAAACCCAAAAGTAAGGTCCAGTGGGTCTTCGCTTCAGTCTGTTTTCCTTCCCACATTGTGACCCTCCCTGTCCCCTGAAGTTCCTACAATCCTCTGAGGTATGTTTAAGAAGAGAATGTTGGAGTGGAATGAATGTTCTACAGCCTTGAAAAACACATCACGGATTATTGAAAACGATAGCAGAATCTTCCAGAGCATGAAGCAGCTTGACACATGGGAGAGAGGGAAGAGCATCCCTCCACAGGAATCAGAAAATAAATAGCTCATCTTGCATTTGAGAGGCTCTATACTTACCATATGACATGCAATTTAACTTTAATTTCAGTCCTCTACCCATTAAATGGGCCTGATGTACTTACTCTACATTCTCAAACTTTATTAATAATGAATGGAATAATATATAAAAAGTGAACACACATTGCAGGGATGCAAAAAATTGTTCACTCATATATTAATGAACTAATTATAAATATCCATCTGTTTCATTGGGTCTCCTGGAGATTACAACAATAAAATTAATGAAGAAGTATATAAAAAGTATCAGATTCCTCCTTTGGCCTATCCTAGCCTTCCTGCCCTCAAACTCAAGATTGAGAACAGATACTTTAAAGGGTTCCATCAGGGAAAAATGAAATGAGACATGCTATTTTACTGAATATTAATATAATTATATATTAATATATTATATAGTATATAGTATATATTAATATAAAGCATGAGCTTTAGTGCAGCTGGAGAACTGAAAAGAAAAACCATGCCTCTGAGATTATACAGCAATGGCAGAAAGGAAGCCCTTCTCCTGTGTGGAATGAGAATGACTGAGACCTGGAGACTTGAAAGAGGGACCCTTTAGAACTCTGGTACCTAGTTATTGGAGATGATATCATGCAGCCAGTCATGGCCTCACCCCAAGAGTTGGGCCCCAGGAAAAACCAGGATGGGTCACAAAGACCTGTAGGATATTTTTGACAGAGCAAGTTCTGAAGGGCTTTTAAAAAGGCTGTATGCAAACTGAGTTCAGCTCTGCAGGTGAAGTGTGGTTGTAAAAGAAATGCAGACATCAAGAAGCAGCCAGAGATCAGCCCAGGCCCCCTTCTCCTGCCACTTAGTCTTTCTTTTATGCTCCCTAATATGGAGTGCAAGAGGATGCCAGCTGGCAAAGGAGAAGCGAAGTGTGCAGAATCTCAATGCCACAATCGCAGAGCAGGATATGGAGTTTGGTACCGAAGCTGAAGACAGCTTAAAAAACATGAGATCTTGAGAGGCATTTACTGAAAGGGAAATTCAGCCGGCCTTGTTTTCTCAAATTCCGTAAATAAGTTTAATCTGTCAAGCACATTTGATATGTCAATATTTTTTAATAGATCTTGTGGGCTATGTTTTTATATTTAACTTTAGTGAAGATTATGCTATCTAGTAAATTAGAACTTTACATCTTGTTTTGTTTCCTCTGCAGAAATAGAAATCCACGAAGGCACAAACATAGTGTTCAGTATTTCACTACTGTGATTTGCACAATCAGGACTTCATTTAATTATTTATCAGAAGTTTCTGTTTTAATAAAACCAAATCAACAATTAAAAGTTATAGCCCTTAGTTGATGAATAACCCTGATTTCGCTGACTTTCATATGATGACTCTGTGATTTTGAACACTAATTTTGGGTATGTTTGGATATGTCTGTGTATCTGAGTTTGCTTGTATGTGCAGCAGCGCAAAAGGAGGAAGGGGAGGAGACAAAGAGACATACAAAAAGAAAAAGTTGTATTGATATTGACAGAGAGTCTGAAAATAAGAACTGACAAATTGGGAAACAAGGAATAATTCCTGGCAACTTTAGAGATAGAGTCTCTGCTTGGAAACAAAAATGTTTTATCTGTAGGATAACTTATTTCTCATAATTATTAAGCTGACTGACAAAATAAGCAGACGTGCTAGAATGTATGTTATAGGTGGGTTTGTGTCTTTATTTTCCTTTAGTGAGACTTGAGGTTTGGCTTTTTCTTTTCTTTTTTCACATAACATATCCTGAATAAGGTTTCTGCTCTATTTACTCCTCTCAGTACTTTTCCACCTCTCTGCCAATCCAGATCCACCCTTTTCTGTCCTTTGTTAGAAAACAAACAGGCCCCTATGGGATAATAATAAAAACAAAATATATTAAAATAGAACATTATAAGAAGATAAAACAAAACTAACATATCAGAAATGGATAAAGCAAGCAAATAGAAGGAAAAGAGCCCAAGAGGAGTACGAAACAATTCCACACTCTAGCACACACAGGAATCTCATAAAAACACTGTACTGGAAGCCAAAAAATAATGAACCTCTCAGGTAAATATTTTATTTAGATATATAATATTTACATATTATATATACATTTTAAAAAAGATACAATTTAAAAAAATCAATAAAACAGAAGATCCTTCACATGGTATGAAAAGAATAGGGCCCTCCACAGATGCAGGTGAGTTCACCTTCTGTTGGCCATCTACTGCTGGGCATCCAGCCTATCCTTAAGAGCAGTTTGTTCCCCACTCAGATTCCCTTTTGCAAGTGGTTATCATTTGAAGATGGCTTCTGGGTTATAGATGGGGCCATGTGTCCACTTCTCCATTCAGCTCTAGGACCCAACTGGTACAAAGCCCTGCAGGCTCTGTGAATGCTGTGAAATCGTATGTGCAAGAGTCATGTTCATTTGTAGTCCTTGTTTTCTTGATATCCTCTACCCACTCATTCTCTTATACTCTCTCCACCTCTTCTTTCATGGGGTCCCTCAAACCAGAGGAGAGGGATTTGATTGAGACATCCCCTTTAGAGATGAGTGTTCCCATATCTCTCTATAACCTATGACTGTTGGTCTCTGTGTTTTTTGTTTCCCATCTGCTGCAGAATAGGTTCTCTAATGATGGCCGAGCAGGCACTGATCTATGAGTTTAGCAGAATGTTATTGGGAAGTCATTTTGTTGCTACGTTTTTCTTGCTTGTTTTAATTTTTAAAACAGTAGTCTTTGTTCTTACCCTAGGTCTCTGAGCTATCTAGTCTCAGGATATTGGTCAACCAAACAGTATTGGGTATGGGTTCCATCTTATGGAAGAGCCTTCAGGAAAATCATATTTTTGTTGGTTATTCCCACCAGGTTTGTGTCTCCAGCGTACTAACATATCTTTCAGACAGGAAACTATTGTATATCAAAATGTTTGTGGCTGGGTTCGTGTTTATGTTTCTTCTTTGATGTCTTACATAGTACCTTCCTGTACCAAAGATGCTAGTGCACAGAGATGAAGGCTGTATCTAGGTCCCATCTTGATATCTCCATGTTCAATGAGTTGGGTAGGACTTCCCTTTAGCAATGGAGCCTTAGTGTCAGTTTGGAGAGCAACCTATAGTCTTGGCAATACCCTGGTTGCTTGGGGGTTGCTATAGGACCCATGGGACCCACTTGGCCAAAAAATTAATTAGATGTAACCCAATCAAGGTACTGGAAGCTTCCTTTGTTGACATGAGAAAGAGTTGGGGATCTGTCTCTTCCACTATTTTAGTTCAGTTAGATGGCCTTCAAATATGTGCAAAATTTTAGGAAGCTTCTACTGTATGAGGTTTCCACATTACCCCTCAATTTTATCTCTTTCCCCTCATACTCTGTCACTTGTTCCCCTCCCCTTCATCTCTCCTGTTGATTGTTCTCATCTAGTCTCCACACTATCCATGTGACTTACTCCCCTCCCCTCCACCTCTCCAGTGATAATCCCATCCAGTCTCCCACACTATCCATCTGTAAATGTCTTTTCTATTTCCCTTTCCAAATGTGATCTACCTATCCCCAAGGCCCTTCCTTTCTCTACCTAAGCAATGTGGTTCTACAGATTGTGACCTGATTATCATTGACTTAACAGCCAATATTCACTCAGGATGATTTTTTTCTAATTCTAGTCATTTGTCTGAAATTTTCATTTTTGACTTGCTGAGTAATATCCACATTGTGTAAATGTCCCACATTATCCTTATCTATTCTTTATGGAGTGACATCTAGATTGTTTCCAGTTTCTCGGTATTATATGAATAGAGCAGCAATGAGCATGGTTAAACAAGTGTCCCTGTGTTAGGATAAGATTCTTTAGGTATATGGCCAAGAGTAGTATAGTTGGATTTTGAAGTAGATGGATTCCCTGCTTCTGGAAGAAGCACTACACCTATTTCCATAATGACTGTACAAGTTTGCATTCCCACCAGCAATGGATGAGGGTTCCTTTTACTTCAGATCATTACCAACATGATCTGCCCTTGTTTTATTGATCTTAGGCATTCTAACAGGTATAAGATGAAATCTTAAATAAGTTTTAATTTGTGTATACTGCTGCCTAAGGATTTTGAGCATTTCTTAAATGTTTCTTAGCCATTTGATCTTCCTCTTTTGACAATTCTCTCTTTAGCTCTATACTCCAGTTGTAATTGGATTGTTTTCTGAATATCTAATTTTTGATTGAACTCTATTTTATTAGATATTAAAACATCTATACCAGTTTGCTTCTTAGGTCTATTTGCTTAGAATATCTTTTCTTATCTTTCTATCATGAAGCAATATCTATTCTAGGTTATAATGTGAGTTTGCTGATTGCAGAAGAAGGATGGATCCTGTTTTCATATTCATTCTGTTAATCTGTATCTTTTTAATGAGGAATTGAGTTCATCAATGTTTAGAGATAACAATGAATTTTGCATTGATTTCTGCTCTTTTGTTGTTGTTTTTGTTGTTGTTGTTGTTGTTGGTGGTGGTGGTGCTGGTGGTGGTGGTGGTGGTGGTGGTTGTGTGTGTGTGTGTGTGTGTGTGTGTGTGTGCATTTTCCTTCTTTTGATTTACTGGTCTGGGATTATTTATTACTTTTCTTTTTCTTGGGGTGGTTAATCTCCTTTGGTTGGTGTTTTCCTTCTAGCACCTTCTGTAGGCTGGATTTGTGGATAAATATTGCTTAAATTTGGTTTTATCATGCAATATCTCATTTTCTCCATTTATTGTGACTGAAAATTTTGTTGGATGGCCTGCATCTAGAGACTCTGAGAATCTGTTGAACATCTATCCAGGAACTTCTGACTTTTGGTGTCTCCATTTTTGAAAAGTCAGACGTTATTTCAAATGTCTTGGTCTTTTTACTTACAGCTTTTATTATTCTTTCTTTGTTTTGTATTTTTAGTGGTTTGATTATTTGTGCCAAGGGAAGTTTCTTTTCTGGTCTAATCTACTTGGTTTTCTGTATGCTCTCTATATCTTAATGTCGATCATCTTCTCTAGGTTAGGGAAATTTTCTATGATCTTTTTCTGTAAAATATTTTCTAGGTTATGAGAAGCCATGGGTTTCTTCTCCTTCTCTATTTGCAGCATTTTTATGTTTGGTCTTTTCATAGTGTCTCGGATTTACTCGATATTTTGTTCCAGCATTATATTAGATTTAGCATTTTCTTTGACTTTTATTCCTTTCTATGACCATTTTTAATGCCTCAGATTCTCTCTTCCAGCTCTTGTGTGTTGTTGGTGAGGCTTGCCTTTGAGGTTTCTATTTGAATTCCTGATTTTTCTTTTTCAGATCTCTCTTAGTTTGGGTTTTCTTTATTGTTTCTACTTCTGTTTTATTCATTTCCTTCATGTTTTCTTTGTGGAGTCAAATTTTAAAAGGCAATCCACCAGAGGTGACCACTCAGACACAGTCTAAGGCCAATATAAATTCTTCATTTCAGTCAACTGGGACTATACTTGGGTATTTGAAACTGTTGTGGTACAATGCTCTTGTACACTGTGAAGATGTGTCACTTGTATTAGTTTAATAAAACACTGATTGGACAGTTACCAGGCAGGAAGTATAGGTAGGGTGACCAGACAAAGAAAATTCTAGGAAGAGGAAAAGCAGAGAATCAATCACCAGTCAGATGCAGAGAAAGCAAGATGAGAATGCCTTATTGAGAAAAGAAACCAAGCCAGGTGAGTAAACATAGACAATAATTATGGGTTAATTTAAGTTGCAAAAACTAGTAAATAATAAGCCTGAGCTAATAGGCCAAACAGTTTAAAATAAATATAAACCTGTGCATTTCTTTGGTACTGAGTGGCTCTGGGACCAGACAGGACAGAATCTTCTTTCTACATGAGACTCAAGGGTACTGATGAGTGTTTAGAGTAAGAAGTTTTAAAATCCCATCCTGATATCTTGTTCAGCAGCTTCAGTTGGAGGTTTTGCTCAAGCAATGCAGGTGGTACAGTAAGTTAGTTAAGACATCATGACCTAGGGTTTCTAAATAGAATTGGGCAATTTTCTATGGGACTTATCATCAGTGAGATAAAATTCTAATTCAACCTAAATTGACCACAGCAAGAATACAAAATTCTGTACTGTTTTGTCCTGTCAAGACATTGTCATTGCTATTAGTGATTATATCTTTACGGTGGGATTTAGGAATCTGGGTTGGAGTTGAAGGTAATTCTACGTACCACTAAAAATCTGTTCTTGTCTTTGTTCAGTGTTTTGATTCTTGGTTTCTGTTGCCTTCTATGGTTCTTAGTAGAGTGTGATGGCTGTAAGAAAATCTAGGATTTTGATATATGTAGGATAACTAGGTAAAACGTGTTTCTAGATGTTAGAAGCTGACACTTAGGGGTGGCAATGGGCTAGGAGGTATCAACAGAAGAGAGGAAGGCAGGGTTTTCCACTAAAATCTGTTTAGTGTCCTGAGAAATGGGTAGAAATTAAGGAGAGTCACAACAGGTGGTCTATTGCAGAGCTGAGGGTAGGAGTGGGGAGTTGGATATGGGGGAGAGGAGGGACAGCGAAGATCTGAAGTTTGCCTGCCTTCTTTGCTAGCCTAATCGCTTCTCTGGCAGGCCCCTTGGCTGGTGGGTTCCCAAAAAAAAAGCCTGCTGGAGTTGGGGGCTGAGGTAAAAGGATAAGTGGCGAGGAAATTTGGAGGGGACCTTTGTATGATCTCCTGGAGATGGGATAAGAGAGACGCTGAAGCAGGTGGTCTGTTAGAGAGCTCGGGGGGAAAAAAACTTAAAGAGATTGGATTTGGAGGAATGAAAGCAGAGGTGAAATCAGCAGTTAGCCTACCTGCTTCTCTGATTGAAGTTTTAGGTGTTTTCAATTTGTCTTTTAGAAGGCCATCTCCAAGTCTTTTGAAATAAGAAATGGTAGGATCTGAGAAAGCTGCTTATTGGTAGGGACCTTGTCTGTCAGGCCTAAAATCTGGATGAATTTTCTAACATGGGGTGGGGGAAAAGAAGATGATGACACATTTAAGCTGCATGTGTTATTCTAACAGTAGCTATAAAGCATAATTTGATCTCTCTAATACTTTATTAGCTATATGTTATTCCTGGTATATAGAAAATTTTGTCTAAAATTAAATTTTAAACTAAAATCCTTTGATGTGAAAATTACCTTACATTATAAGCATTTTCCTAATGGTTATAAAATAATACATATTGGTTCACAAAAACAAATATAATAACATCATTTTTGAGGAAATGTAAGCAATAGTGTCATTGGGGATCAATACATTAGTTTGACTCATGAAATTACAGTTTGGAAACACACATGAAATTTTTATTTTGCAGTTTAATCAAAAACAGCCAGATGGAAACTCTTGAACAAAGTAAGTTTTTTTCCTTTGATATCATTTTCTTTTTTCATTTTAGGATATCTACTGTGGATGGTTTCAAGATGTAGAATCCTTATATATAAAGTACCCTGAATGAAGCTGAAGAATCTGTGTTGACAGTACTTCATTTTGTGGTAAGAACAAAAAATTCTAATATGCTGGAAAAGAGAATGGAGAGCACACAGTGTGTGTATGTCTCTGTGTGTAATATTTGTGCCAGCTTTATTACTAAGAGTTAAAAATGAAATCAAAATGGTGACTAGAACTAAGTTGATAAATTTAAGATTTTTTTTAATTCTGTTAATTACCTCGCAAGTATCCTCAAATTGACTTGGGTGTGTTAGAGAACTCACTTAATGATATGTTTCAACTGTGTGTGTATTATTTGTGTTAGCTGCTGTTGACACAGCCACCCTCAAAGGTAAGTTTTATCAGATCCAGAGCAAATGGAAACCTTGTCTACAATCTTGCTAATAGTTGATGGCAGGAATGACTAAGCCCTGTGATGGTTGAGGAGGCAAAATTTATATTTAAGGCAAGACCCTAAAGTTAGTTAGTTAGTTTATCTATTTATTGATATATATATATATTGTATGCATTTATTGTTTTTGGTTTTTGGTTTTTGATGCAAAATTTCTCTGTGTAGCTTTGGAGCCTGTCCTGGAATTCACTCTGTAGACCAGGCTGGCCTTGAACACAAAGATGTAACTGCCTCTGCCTCCTGAGTGTTAGGATTAAATAAAGGTGTGCACCACCACCACCCAGCTAAGACCCTGGAGTTTAAATGAGTAATTTAGAAAAGTGCCATATTTTGGTCATCTCAATGAAATATATGTGATTTTCATTTATTTATGTATCATTTTTCTTGAAGAAATATTTCTAAAAGTCATCAACCAGTCTCGACGATACATACATCGGAACATTTGGATGGTGTAAAAGCAAGTGATATTGGAAAAGTATATGGGTGGTTTTCTTATTCATCTTTGAATCTTAGTAAAAAAAATGATAGGTTTTCTCTACACAAATGACCATTTGTGACCAAGGATAAGGTTTACTGGAACTAGTTCTAACCCAGCCTTCATAGATAACTGGTTTCCTAAAAAGAGTAACTTAAAATGTTCCAATTTCAGGGGCTGGAGAGATGGCTCAGAGGTTAAGAGCATTGCTTGCTCTTCCAAAGG
>LOJH01009452.1:18538-35393 GCA_001685095.1 Ellobius talpinus
GTGCCCTCTGCTGGCCTGCAGGCATACACACAGACAGAATGTTGTATACATAATTAATGAATAAATAAAAATTTTAAAAAATGTTCCAATTTCCTTTGCTAATGTACATTATGAGGTACTAAAAAGACTCCACTGAAGTAAGAGATAGTCTATGCTAAGTACCTGCCATTCTCCAAATACACTACAAATCATAAAGATAGGAAGTCATATCAATGTCATTATGATGTAAGCATTACAAAAATATAGTCAAGACTTCTTTGTGTTTCTACCACTGAAGATGTATGATTGAAGAAATACAAAACAAGAATTGGTGAATTAAGATTCAACATTATGCAAACTTAGTCTACAATATGTCTTATTACCTGGATAGGCAATTTTTGATTGAAGATTGAATCATTTGAAGTATCAGTATGTTTTGGCAACATTAATCTGTAAACAAAAGATCACAGATTTCTTTGTTCTTCATACTCAGCAGTAATGTTGTATTTACTTGGTCTGTCTTTCTTACCTGAAATATTTTCAGATGAATTCATCTATACTAGTGATTGTTAACTAGATGGCCGCTGTGTCTCTGTGTGTTATCCAACCATTATCCCTTGGGAATCTATTGAGAATCCTCTTGGAGACAGCCATGCTTTCAGAAACTGACAACACTTTTGGTAATAATCAGTAATAATTTTATGGGAATATACATGCCTACACCCAAAGGTTACATTTTTCCATTCTATGTTATTTATAGTATGTGGGGTGAGCTCATTCAATGTGAAATCTAGAAGAAAAGTTTACACACATCCCCAAGTTCCAATGTGTTTCACCTTTTCTGTGGATGAAGAAAACCTTACAAAATCAATAATGCAATGCAGATACTATGATAGCAACTCCAATACTAACAGAGCATGTCTTACTTCAGAGGATAATGGGAAGGGAAGTTAGGGCTTTACTAAAGCTGTTTTCACTTGTATTCATTCTGAGAATACTCAAAAAACTGTCTATGTGCTTCAGATACTGTATTACATTTCGATTCATGACTATTGAATTTGCACAGAAGTTCCTAAAGATTTCTACATCCCTACAGTATGTCTAGTTCTCCTTAATTTAAATAATAGTTGTTTTATAGGAATATAATTCTCCATAATAAAGGCCACATATTGTTCCATTTGTCTTTTTTTCTGTAATAACTATGTTTGTTTCCTATCCTATTAACTCTAAGCTAGTGATAAAGCTGCTTATCTTCTTTTGGTACCAGTGCCAGACCCTTAATACAATGACGATCATAAGAGTTACACTGCCTACAAGCAAGGCCACAGGGACTGTACAAATCAACTGCTTTTTGAACTACTGCAAATGATCTAAAATGGAAGCCGCCCTTCAAGAACTACTCAGAAGCTTGATAACAGATGAATAAGCTTATATCCTATACAGAATTTATTGGAATTTTCCACAATAATGATAAAAGTTTGGCACGACTCAGAAAGTGGTAAGAGGAAAGTAAAGGAGAGCCTATTCTGGACAGAACAACAAAAATCTGAACAAAGAAATTAATCACTTCAAAAATATATTACCAGGTTAAGGACAATACAGTTTACCTTAGATTTTTTTCATAGTGCATGTGTGTTATATGTGCATCTTTAGGCCAACAATTCTCATCCTCACGCTTTAAAATGTTTAGAGAATTCTGAGAAGTTTGGTGTATATTCCCAGGAAGAGGACACTGCTCTTGGGTATACGCTTAAGTAGACTAGACTACTTCCAGTAATCTTTGTGTAAAACATCATCATTCAAACTAATACACTTCTTGTATACTCTACTAACTGGGACCCAGCATTTTCCTACCATGAAGATTTAAGCTTTATAATATAATAAAGGAGTATTGTCGTTTGAGTTCAAACTGAAAAGCTTTACTAAGTAAGCATTAGGACATATATCTAGGAAACTAATAGGTTTTAATAATGATTCTCTGCACTTATTTCATAGTTGAATAACTTCATTTTTCCATTATGTATAAAACCTTGATAAAGCAAATTTAAAACTGCAGACCATGTTCCAAACCACAGCAGTTCTCCTTTGGTTAATGTGAATTTAATTCCTTCTAGTGAGCACTGGCTTTCATACATGTAATAATATGTCAAATCTTCCCTCAGTTACCGCAATTCCATAGGTTAATAGAGTTTATCAGCAAAAGATAATGACTCCAGTTTTGAAGTCAGCACATGATGAGGCTAGGCATGAATCTTGGCACCACATCTGCTACAGCTGCTTGTTAATCCTAGGATAATTCAATTTTATAACCATGAAGAGCTTGTTTCATGCCAGCCAGCATAAGCACATATGGGAACAATTGGCCTGTATTTGTTTTATTTAAGCTCCCAAACACTGATTTCGCCATCACTTGCTAAGTTAGGCATTGAAAAGCACATGTAGAGTAGGCCTGATATGTAAAACTACTGATTTGTAAAACGACTCCAAAAGAAATTTTATGAAAAGAAAAATGTCTAATTTTCCGCACATTTTTTTCTAGCCACTGACTTTGTTTATTTGAACCAATTTTGTTGACTTTTTAAATATCATCTCTCATATAATCAACTGTCAGAGATTAGGCTAATCTGGTATTTAGTCAAGCAAGCCTTTTAACACCAAAGTGAACTCATTCAATCCCTGTTTCTGTCAACCCTGCCTTCCTCTGTCTCTCCATAGACACGTACACACCATATAGACCACCTCATCTGGTCCACCCATCTTTTCTCCAAAGTAATATGTAAATTTCTTACTTCTTTCCAATCTCCTTGCTAATGATATAACTGTCTGCAAGTTGAATTTTCTGATCTTCTCTTTGACCATAAAACAGTAATTCCTCTTTCTCTTCGGAGACACCCAATTTTTCACTCCTGTCCACATTTCCCAGGGTATGCAATCCTGGGAGGTAAAAAGCTCAAGAAAGCTAGAAAAAGGATGACTCACAAAGGCATAGTTTTAGGAGGCAGAAACACCAGGGGTTAGGAAGAAATGAAGGGCGGATGACATAGTTCTTTGAAGTGAAAAATTTATGGCAATTCTACTACCTGTGTCTACATTTCATCTACTTTAGATTTATTTCTCAAATACTCACTACCCCGTATGATGGTAGACTCAAAAATCTACATGACTCAGGTTTTCAATGACATTATTTAAATTGTATATGAAGTATAATAAAACTAAAATTATATCTTTGGAATTACACCAGCATGCAAAATTTATTTTTTGAGCCAGCTCTAAAACTTTTTGCGTGCAAAACAGTGTTTAAAGTAATTTAAAAGGAAAGTGTAAGATCTCCATACAGGTATGACTCTCCCTAGGTAAGTTGCTGAAGGAGACTCTGCAGGAACACATAATGGACATGTTGTTATATCAGGTTGCTCTGACTCCCCCAGATTATACCTTTTTTATTTTCAGGATCATTTTTGACATTGATTATGTTCATTATAGATAATCCTAATTAGTGACAACCTTTTGAAGTCAAATATCACTCAAAGTAATTTTTATTATGAATTTTTACTGCTGATTGTTCTCCTAATCTTATTGAAGAAATTTATAGGTGATATATATGACATTAATTTTGTATCTGCAAAAATATTTATTGTAACTTTGAGAATATAAGATCATGTATATTAAATAAGTTAATAAATGAGGGAAATATTTATTTTAGGATGAAAATACGTGATTTGTAGATCTTTGTTGAGAACAAAAGAATAAGTTTTTGACTCCCTGAGTAACTATGTTTCTAGTTGCAAAGAACTAGTTACACAATATTAGATGATATAATTGTAAATCATCAATATAAAAGCACATGTGCAGTTATCACTATATACTGTGTCACTCTATGCTCTACCAGGGTTAAGGAATGCATGATTACTGCATTTTTCTACATTTTGAGAATGACAATAAAATATTAAATACCACATATTCAATATGTTTATCTACGTTCTAAGAAATGGCCTAAAGTCCTATAAGTGAAAGCCACGTCAGGTCTCTCAGGCCATTTTGTCCCTGTCTCAATCTCTCTTATTTTTTCTTTCTTCTTTTTCATCTCTCTGTAACTATTGACTTCTTCTAGGACTTTCAAAGATGATTCTGTCAGGGTGTGATTCATATTGAACCCCTTCAGTGTATCAGCTTATGTTATTTTAGCAAGATTCTTTTCTGTCTTTCTTTTGGGAGGCGTGGAGGAGAAGTGTCACAATGATTTCATATGGCAGTGAACACATATAGCCCTTTTAAGTTGCATTAGTCAACATCTTTTTCGGACGTATTTAAAAACATAAAATGCATAAATAAAATTAATATTTTCACTTCCTAGACATCTGTCAAAATCTTGACATGTTCATGCCCTATAATTGGCATTATATATTCAAAGTGAGTTTTGCAAACAGCAGGGCTTCAGGCAGTCTGAGAGCTGCCTGTTCAATGGGCAATCTGCAATAATGGAAGTTCTGTCAGCCACCCTTCACTGCTGTAGGAGGCAACAGCTAGCTTCTCAGGAGCCTACCTTCCCATCTTCCATTTCTCGCACATTCAGACACAAAGTTTCATGCCTATTTCTTGATTTGCTTATCCACAACAGTCTGATTCAACATCTTGACAGATACCCAAAGTAATACAACTGTAAGTTAATACCAGTGTTTGTCATACACTAACCTCAAAACACATAACATAGCAAGTATGATGGATTTTTAATTATCTGTTGATATTGTTGAAAAAAATGAGGCACCCGGCACTTGAACTACTTTTGTTTTCAATAGGAGATTTTAGGAGCTAACCTTGTAACCTTTCATGACTTTCTTCTCTTAAATAAGGTTTGAAAAAGAAGGTAATGAAGGGAACAGTTATCAAATGATAGCCAGCTGCAGTTGCACGGATAGAAGTGCTGGAACTGCTGTACAACAGGACAAACACATGACACAATTTGTTTTCACTGCTTTCAATTCACAGTGATAAAAACCTGAGAAAGTTGTGCTTAGTCTGATTAACTCTTGTATTGTATACACGTGTATTAAAAGATCACATAGCATACTTGGATAAATTTGTATCTTTTATGCATAAAGTGCAAATCCATTTAAATTATAAATTATGCATGATAAAGATATAAATAGAAGATTATCCTGTTTAGTTTAGTTGAGCCTTTATGGGAAGGAAGGCATGAGGAGAACATGCAGGTGTTTCTATGATTTGGCATCAGAAGTTATGTTCTGCGCTATCACTCAGATGCCATTGGCTAGAGCTCACATGACAGAGATGCAGTAGATACAGGGAAATACACAATACTTATATGTTCAGGAAAAGGATAAGGCACAGGCTTAGTGAGCAGCAGGCCTCTTTCTGCCTGATTACATGTGAGACTAAGAGTTGCGATCATCAATCATTATCCAAAGCAGTGGTTATCAACCTGTGGGATGTGACCACTTTGAGGGGGATCAAAAAAACCCTGTCACAGGAGTTACATATCAGATATTTACATTATGATTTGTAAAAGTAGCAAACTTACACTTATGAAGTGACAACACAAATAATTTTAAGACTATGGTAACCACCACAGCATGAGAAACTTTATCGAAGGACTACAGATTTCAGAAGGTTGAGAATTACTGAGCTAAAGAGGTGACAAGTGGAGAGAAATGCATGGTAATGAAACAGGTATAAAACATAAGATCCTACTTCATATGTAACATTTATCATCATACTGATATCAGAATGAACAAAACGTGCTAAATAGTTTACAACTGTTGATGATTTAAACATAGGTAAATAGTCACAGTCTGTACTGGGTCCCATGAAAACAAAGATCTTAATTCTGATGAGAAGAAATGCTGATTTTTTTCTTCTGAATTTTGATATAAACTGGGCTATAGAGGAAACCATTTGAGTTTTAGGGAATAAGGGAATTTTTTCTATATATATTATATTTATTAGGGTGGATATATTCCTGTGCTTGCTTATTTTATGTGGTCCCTTTATTAATTAATAATTTACCTTTAAAAACAATCTTTTCTCATTTTACACACCACTCCCTCCTCTCCTCCCACTCCCTCCACCTTTCATTCCACCACCCTCCCACCACCCCGTTCACTCCTCAGAAAGGGTAAGGCTTCCCATGGATAATCAACAAAGTCTCTTACATTACTTGAGACAGGACCAAGACCCTCGCCCCTGTATCAAGGCTGATTAAGGTATACCTCCAAAAAGAACAGGCTCCAAATGCCAGTTCAAGCAGTAGTAATAAATCCTGGTCCCACTGCCAGTGGCCCCAAAGACTACCCCAGCCATACAACTGTCACCTACATTTAGAGGGCCTCATTTGGTCCTATGCTGATTGTCCTGATGTCAGTCTGGCATCAGTGAGCTCCCATTAGCTCAAGTAAGCTGTTTCACTGGGTATCCCCATCATGGTCTGGACCCTTTTACTCGTACTATTGCTGTTCCCTCTCTTCAAATGGACTTTGGGAGCTCAGCCCAGGTGCTTCCCTGTGAATCTCTGCATCTCCTTTCATCAGTTGCTAGATGAAGGTTCTATGATGACATTTAAGATAACCATCAATCTGATTACAGGGGAAGACCAGTTCAGGAGCCCTCTCTACTATTGCTTAGGGTCTTAGCTGGGGTCATCCTCATGGATTCCTGGAAATTTCCATAGTGCCCAAGTTTCTTGCTAGTCTTATAAATGGCTCCCTCAAAAATGGCTCCTATATTTTAGTATAGACTACCTATAATAAAATATAGTTGGAAAGAAATGAAAAAAAATGGTTTACTAAACAGAAATCAGAATTTAATGATTTGGAAAATTCTCGCCTGTACATGTTACAAAAGATGAGAAAGTTGGTTCTGAAAGGGACATGAAAGGTTACATGTCCCTACATAAACTACATAAACAGTCTCACCATAAAGAGATTGACCATGAATGTAATCCATTTTAGAAAAAAAAATCAAGAATAATATATTAGATTATAGCAGCAGAAATCCTACCAGATTAAACTAAATAGAAAAAATAAAATGAAGGCTTTCAAACTCCCAAAACTCTGTAAGATGGGAGAGCAGAACTGTATGACCAAATGGCTATACATAGGTCTTTTCCTCTAGAGATGGAAAGAAATGGTTCCAGCTGAGGTCAGAGGTCAGCACATCTTCTTTGCTGCTGAGACCTAAGTTTACAGACTTGGGAAAATAAGCTGTCTCTGCCATTGTCTCCAAGGACAGTACCATCTCCTTTGTTGGACACCTCATGAATCACTTGGCATCACAGGAAAAGGTTGCCCATTTGGGTGAGATGGAGGTACTCCTCAGGGAAATTGGTACAGGGTACTGCTACCCTCCTGGAACAGAGCATAAAGTCAATGAGATTTGTATTCTTGTCCCTTAAGAGGACTAATGGGCTTTCCTTGCTGAGTTCTAGACTTGTTTGAGGTTAGTTAAGACTTTTTTTCTTGCCCAGTTCTCCAGCTGGAAATAATAACATTATTCCTATGACTGAGATGACATTGTATTGGGGAAACACATTACACATACAACTTCGAGGATCACAGCTGATGATTACTATATCCTTCTAGCTTACTATATCTGTCATAAATGACATGTAAATGAGATATTGGATAATTGATGGATACTGGCATGGACTAACAGTTGGGACAGTTTTGTAAACTACATATATTTTACATGACAGAAGGACATATTGTATTTCCCAAAATACATACATTAAAACCCTATCCACCGATATCACTGTAGTACAAATGGGCCTTTGTGTAGGTCCAAATGACCCTCTGCAAAGAGCATGACTTCTCTGAGTTCTCAATTCAAGTCAGCTAAATGATATAGCAATGTGTCCTGCCATTTTTAGAGTTATCTGAATGGCTTAAATCAGGGTTTTGTTTTGTTTTTTAATGTGTGTTTAAGACAGGAGTACAATCATCACTATTATCTGTTATTCATTATTAATTGATTATTCTAATCTTTGACTCACAGTTGAAAAGAAGCATGATAATGAGACTCCGTCTTTATAATTTATTTACAAATTTTCAAATATAAATATTTGTTATAACTACTGACAATAAAGATCTGAATATTAGGTTGTGCTCAATGGCATTCTTTAGTTTTATAATGATTTGAATTTGTATTTGAAAACTTGCATTATGTCATTATAGAAGCTTACATGTACAAGGGACTGAACCATAAAAGAAATGTTTAAGACTTAACATGTTAATGTTATATTAATCTCACTCTTGTAGAAATTTTGCTTTTCCTTGTTTACGGCTTTAGAATAGACTATCCATTTGTAATATGTTGTAGTTTTAGTATCTTTTAATTGGTTCCTGGGATATAGTATAATGTTTTCCTGCTAAATACAGCTCCTCCTTTTCTATATCACCTGTATCACCTGTGTTTGTACCTATGCATGTATATGTGCATGCATGTGTGATATTTATGTATATTTCCAACTGAAATTTATTTCAACATGATTTGTACTAAGGACCAAATATTCCAATTTTCTAGTAAAATGATTTATAAAGTATTTAGAAAAGCTGAATGGTAAGAACTTTCTTTTAAAATACCTGACACTTGGATTCAGCTTTATAATTTTGAAAAGGTGAATTATAGTTAATACCAGTGGGATTCCTGAATATGCATTTGTTAGACAACTTTGTTTGTTTGCAATTTCATTTTACTTTTCCATATGTATATGGGTAGATCCTTCAAAGCTTTTATCTTTACTCACAGTGGCTGCATACATGAAAATACTAAAAATTTAAATCTTCCCATTTTCATGAGGCAGTTTAAGAGCAACCTTTAGTTCTGCTGTGTGTAAAGGTTTATCAGATTGCACTAACCTTTACTTCCACACTCTAGGCTTTTAACTGTGCCTTAGCAAACAAGATAGTCCAAAATGAAGTAAGAAAAATAAATAGGTTATGTAGTAGGTTACTGTACCAGGAAACCTTTTCAGCACAGGGTAATTTACCACTTCAGTATTTGAGACAGTTAGTCTGGTCCTTTTACCAGTGTTGTGCTCTCGGTCTTAATGAAGTCACAACATTGTTGAAAACTATAGGGACAATTTAAAAATTAAAACACTTCATTACATATAATATGCTAATCTCTTCTTCCATGTCACTTCCTGAAAATATATCAAGAATTTTTATATTACATATATATATATATATACTTACCTTATTTGTGTTTTCGTATCTATTTTAAGATAAAGTTAAAGATTAGTATTGATGATTTTCCTTCTTTTAGAGAAATTATAAAGCAATGGGGTATTTCTATTTCTTTAGCAACATCAAAACCAATATCCAAACTTAATTCTTAGAAAACAGAGCATGCTACTTTTAATAGACAGCATTGTTATCATGATGGATTTATTCAGCAGACAATAGCTGTATTACGAAAGCAATCTAAATTAATCTGAAATTGAATCACCACTTGTACAAGCATAGGGAAAACTGAAGCAATTTTAGATTAAGATATACAAATATTCTTTTAACTTTAAAATGAATTCAAAATAAATTGAACTGTTATTTCACACTTTTATTGTTTCTTAGTACTTTGTTATAAAGTGCAAAGTTATAAGAGGCTTATTAAAAGTGTGAAAGTGCATACTGGCATGCCAAATATAAATGAATAAAATATATGTGAGTTTAAGTGATTTAACTTATCCTCGATCTTTTAAAAGGGAATGTTTCATTTTTATCATATTCAACAAGAAATTGTTTACAGCCTGTGGCAAAATGGTGAAGACTTAAGCCCTTGACATAAAACCTATTAGTCTACTTGTCTGTCAAAGTCAATTAGAGAAGGGTCACAAAGTAGACATCTATTTGAGAAACTCTTCTAGCTCACATTAGTCATTTACAGGCCCTTTCTAAAAGACTTATTAGCTCATCTATTTGCAAATGATGGTCACTGTCTGGGCATACTGCCTTTGGGTTCTGTTTTGCTGAAGAATGGTGCTCTCTTTAAAGGCAGTAATGATGAGCAGCTGAAGCAGTGTAACAGGAGTTAAATTTATGTGCTGGCAAAAATTATTCAAAGAATAATAAAATAAGTTTTAATTACCAAGTACAACAACTTAATAAGATTTGGTATTTTCAGATAATTGAATCTGTGCTTATCCCTGTGTCTGTTTATTATATAATGAAAAATATTACATTCCTATAAGTTTCCATCCACAGTCCCTGTACCAACATTAAATATCATTTAATCCTCACAATTTTATTGATGTTTACTGGTAAACATATCCTTTACCCTTTTCAGAATTCTGTCCCATATGAAAGAGCCTATGTTGTTTTTTTCTTGTTACTATCTCACCAAGATCTAAAATTGGGCATAATAAAAAATGATAATATCAACAAGTATGTTTAGAAATGACTGTTGGTGAATTAATATAAGAATTCTTCATATGTGGAAGGTAGTTTAGTAATTTAGGATCATAGAGATAGTTGGTTCCTGAAAACATTAAACTATAAGAGGATTTTTGAGTTGATAAGTCATAGAATTCTGTGTGTGAGAGCAATAACATGTCAAGAACCATGTTTAGAAATCTCCTCTGGCAGAGTATGGAAAAATAGATAGTAAAGAAGGAACTAAAGACAAAGACACTGTATGTTGGAGTATTATAGTCTTAATGACTGTTAGGATCCAAAACAAAGAGGAAGTGATGAAAATAGAGAGGGTATCATAAAACTGATAAGTAGGTGGATGAGAAATTGATAAGATTTTGAGCAGAGTTGTTGAGCAAGTTGTCAAAGGAGACTGGAGAGAACCCTGTTCTTATTGTTGTTGTTCCATGTTGGGCTCAAATCCAGAGCTTCTATACATGCTGGGGAAGTTCTTTGACATTGAACTTAATCTGCAGTCCTGAATCCAGCATTCTTCACTGGCAGTGTGGTCATTTAGGAAGAAAGACAGGGTTAGCTAGAGGAAAGGTTCTCAGTATAGGACTAATAGACAATCTGGGAGAGCTCTTCTGGAACTCAGGGAGTTCTAAATAAAAGTAAAATGTATAGATCCGAATGTAGCAGAATGGCTCTGAGTTTTAATGAGATTTCTGTGTGCCATGCTTAGTATAATGTCTATAGTAGACTTAGTGCCCTGTAATGATATCTGGTATTCCTGAACAGGATACTAGGAAAGCGTGGGTTAGTCTAGGATGGAAGTCTGCTTCCATGTTTAATGAGATGGACAAGTAATGGAAAGAGAATTCAGACACCCAGAATGCTACTCATGATAATGAGACCAAATAACTGTATTATATCAGGAATAAAAGGGGGTATCTCTAGACTAAGGGCAAAGAGAATAGCATCTGTCTTGAAATGTGTTTCTTTCTTCCCTCATGAAAATTAGACCTATCTCAGAGCTCTCCCTTTGCCTTGTTTTAAAGCACCCATTTGAATTGTATTTGTATCATTTGTACATATTATTCAACAGAAAGATAGGGTGTATTTGAAATTAATGACCAGTACTGTACTTGATAATGGGAAGAATCCAAGCTCTGCTTCTTCAAACCAATCTTGGAGTCTAACAAATAGAAAAAAAACATGTTGTCCTGTGCCATGCTTCTGATGGCACATGCGAACTATGAGGCCACCGATAGATCAGGAAGTCTTTAAACAGAGAAGTGTAAAGGACAATCCCAGAGCAGAGCAGTACCTTTATTGGAGGAGTCAGGCCCGCTGGCTTGTCCACAGAATGTAAGTCTCTGTAATGGTAGGAGGAACTCAAAAGCATACTGAATAGATTTTATCTGCCGAGATGGAGGCAGCAGAGATGCTCTTGTTGGCACTGTAAAATAAGTTCCTAGACAGCAGAGAGACACTGAGCTGTCTTCAGAGAACAGAGAAATAATTGCAAATTAAGCAAGCCATGGTTATTCACTCTTTATATTAGCGTCTCTACAATCTATAAATGTTGTTTAGGGTTTTCACATACTCAAAACTGTCATTTAATACAGAATGATGTTGTTACACATTTGAGAGTCAATTTACAAACTTACTGAAAAGGATCTGACATCCATACAATAGAGTGTATATCTAGGGACATTGTGGCAGTTTATTTGCCACTGTGAGTTTAATCTGAATCACCAGATATCTAATTTATCATGAGGAATGAAATAATTCAGGAAGTTTTTTTTCCCTTCCTAGGCAGTTTTATTGAGCAATCTAGAATCTTCTGCTAGAGTGAATGGCTCATGTGGAAAATATGTCATTGCTTGCATTTCTATGACAGGAGTGTTCTGAATCTAAAATAACCCATAAAGAAATATAGCACTATAATATTGTCAAGGAATATCTTCTCAAAGGTTACTGACCAGTCCTAAAGGCTACTAGCCACTGTTCATGAGCCTTTGTAGGAAAGTAATGACTAGACGTCTGTCCTAAATCTAAACTCTAGTCATGAATTTGTCAATAATTAAGCACAGAAATACAAAATTACCCCCTTCATTCTAATTTCCCTTCATACCACCCTGAATTTCCCCTCCCTCATCCTCCTCTCACTCTGCCTTTCTTCCACTCTACGTCCCTCACCCCTTCCTACCTCTTTCCTTTCCTTATTTCTGAAGTATATATTCTATCATTCCATTTTATAATTAACTAACATACAAAGATAAAATATTTCATTTGCTCTTGTGTGGCTTAGCAAAAGATGGTGTGGGGATCAGTCATGTGATTCAGGTTATGAATCACAAACATTGTATCCTCTGTCCAAAATAAGACCACTTAACATCACCTAGGCAATGCAATTCTGGGTACAATTGGAGATAATGTGTATCAAACACAAGGATTACATAGCTGCCTTAAACTATTAACATATTGAATTATTATTTTCTGAGTCTTCCTCTCTGTAACATGTAGTCCTAGGGAGAACTATGGAAATAAATTACAGGAGAAATGGGAGTGTGGAGGAAAATGCACATGATCTTCTCTTAGCTTCTCAAGAAAGACTTTGAGGACTGGGATCTAAGTCCAATCCTGAGGCATAAGTAGGCTCCAGCGGGGAAAGATGTGGCAGAGAGGCTGCCTAGGAAGTGAGTGAACATGCTCCTTGAAGCAAGCAGTTCATGCCTTCAGGAAGAACAAGTTATCTGAGTACTTGTATATGTTAGATTATTAAGAAGACAGTTAGAGGAACCCAGAAGTTGAAGCATAGGTTTCAGGAAAAGTCATTTCAAAGGTTTGTAGATTTATCTTAAATCATGAGAAGACCTCAGGCAGGTACAGCTCGAACACATTTCTATTTATGATAATGAATTTAAAGTAAAAAGATCCTTGTACGGTGTTATGGAAAATAGGTTTATGTCACTTGTTCATCAGTTAGTTTATTTCAAGCAAGGGGATTTTATATTTCCAGTTTGAGTCTTTGTGTATGTTTTATTTATATTCTGAATCTGTGGCCCCACAAGCTGTAAAAGCATAAACATAAGCCATTGATAAGGTTTGAACCTTTAGTTGAATGTGTAGAGTTATCATAAAATCACAAGATTTCTATCCTTCATAGTTACTAAGGTTTCTAGGGGTCAGACACAGGGACAGCAATCATCTGTTCATTTATTTATTGAAGCATCCTTGATTCTTTATTATTTGTACGCATACAATTCAGACTCGGAGACTGGATACTTCACTGAAGGTCTGTAGGTTTCTTTGGGTCCAATGAGTCCTTGACATTTTCTTGGGTAATTGTTATTTCCTGACATCTTTAGTCATCTCCATTCAGAGTATGGGGTCCTCCACCTACTCTTTTCTCCTCGTAAGACTTAAACTTTTCAACCTGGCTTGACTATTTTTCTCCCTTTGTGTTTCTTCCGCATTCTCTGATACTCTCAATTTTGTATGCCTACTAACATAACTTCAACTCTGTGAAGCAGTCAGAATTTCAGAAAACACGAGCCAGAAAGAACCTAACACTACTTGAATGACTTTCAAGTGACTGATAGTCCCATGCATCCTGCCTATCTTCTGAGCTTAAAGGGGCGGACTAACCATCTCACTTACGTTGGACTTAAATACAGGTGAAGAAAAACATACACGGACATTAGCAAAGTTATCTTAAAGTATCAACCAGCATTACTTACTTTTACGTGGCTTTCCCCCTTTGCTCTCAGGGAATGCTTTGTTGAATTGCCTAATTCACAAACTTTCTCGACATTTGGTGATTGCTTATTTGTTAAGACCATAGGGTGAATGACAAGAAAACTATGGCACTTGATGAATGTTGTGAGAGACTGCTAATTCATTCCTTACCACCAGGCAGCTCAGACCAAAAATAACCACATAGAAACTACATTGATTAAATCACTGATTGGCCCATTAGCTCTTGCTTCTTATTGGCTAAATCCTACATCTTAATTTAACCCATTTCTATTAATCTGTGTATTGCCACATGGCTGTGCTTACCAGCAAGGTTCTGGCTCATCTGTTCATGGCAGCAGCTACATGGCATCTCCTGACTCTGCCTTCTTTCTCCCAGCATTCAGTTTAGTTTGCCCACCTACCTCTATTCTTCCCTGCACAGGACCAAGACGGTTTTGTTATTAATCAAAGTTATTCACAGCATACAGAGGGGAATCCCACATCAGATGAAATTTTATGAAATCACAAGAATGATGTTTTCAAAAGATACAGTGACCATAGAATATAACATTTGTAATTATATGATAAGAAATATATTGAGAGCATACTTTAAAAATCTGATAACAGCCAGGAGATCATGGCTCATGCCTTTAATCCCAGCACTCAGGAGGCAGAGGCAGATGGATCTCTGAGTTTGAGGCCAGTCTAGTCTACAAGAGCTAGTTCCAGGAAAGGTTCCAAAGCTACAGAGAAACACTGCCTCGAAAAACAATAAATAAATAAATAAATAGATAAATAAATAAATAAAAATAAAACTCCGATAACATAGTTTAGATGGTAAGATTTTTTCCTCAGAATTTTCTATGTAGTTCATTATTATATTTACAACTATGTAAAAATAAATACTGAGCAATATAATCAATTAATATTTCAGAAATTATATATTAATAAGTTATCTCCTTCAGGAAAAAAGAAAGACTTCGGAGCCCATCAATAGGAGTTGGGCATATATGACACATAGAGAAATTATCTCTAACCTCCTATACTTTCAAAATTATCCCATCTTTTTGCAGGAATCTTCTTAGCATTTGTGGCATAAAATATTGAAATGGTAAGCAAACAGCAATTGGTGATGAATTCAGCAATTGCATTCTAAAGTTCTGCCATTAAAAAAATTATCTCCAATTAGATTGGAATTCAATTTTAGACTTGTTGGTTTTGTTGAGATAAGGTTTGGGGTATGTATTGCAGACCGACATAAAACACAGTCCTCCTGCCTCAGAATCTCAAGTGCTGAATTTATTGATGTGGGCCACCCAGTATGGCTTATTATTATTTTGAAAAAAATAATTATATCTTTATTAAGATTGATATCCAATATTATAATGAGTTAGCTGATCATATTCATAAATTGATATATACCAGCCAAGCATCCATTTTTCTCATCACTATCAAAAAGAATTTAAGTAATAATTTAACTGAAAGAGGAACATGTATGTCTTACTATGGTTCTCCTCTGTCTGGGATCTCTGACTGTTGGTCCATGAGGAGAGAGGGAGCAGAAGCTAGTGAGCAGTCTTCAAGAGATTGTGGGTCTACAGAGATAGCTCCCCAAGATATATCATTAAAGAGTCAGCTAATATTTATTCCAGAGTATAGGGAATACATAGGATTGGGAAAGGTGGTTGGGGAATCTCTTAATTTGCATTCAGCAGCATGCTCCTATCAGAAAGCTCCTAGTAGGAGTCTTAGCATCTATGGGTGCACAGTCCTATTGTAGAGCTCCTTTCACAATGTCTAATTACCTTATGGGCAGCAGAGGGAGTGCACTAGCAGAGAGCTACCTCAAGGATCACAATAGAGATAAATCAGGCATGCAGGCTTAGACAAAGCTTTCAGATAAGGTCAGGTGTTACAGTCCAGAGACCTCTTCAAATAAGTGCAGTAGGAAGCAGGAAATCTCACTAGGGAGGAAGTTCTATGTTGTGGAGTTTGGAGAGAGCTGCCAGGCCATAGTACACTGTTGTGAAATATTTGTTTAACTATGTAAAGATGTGCTGCATTTGTTTGTGCTGCATTTGTTTAACTATGTAAAGATGTGCTGCATTTGTTTGTGCTGCATTTGTTTAATTATGGAAAGGTGTGTTGCTTTTTTTTTTTACCTTGTCTGCCTAACCAGTCAATAGCTAGGCAGAGGAGGAATAGAGAGGCCTGCTGGGCAGAGAGAATAAATAAGAGAAGGAATATAGCCTCCAGAGAGAAGAAAAAGAGGGGCAAAAAGAGGAAAATGTCCAGGGTCATTCAGTTAGGCAGCTGCCAGACAGTCAGAGACACAGAAGACCAGACAGACAGACAGATATAGAAGAAGCAGGAAAGTAGTCCCCACAGAATGAAAAGAAGGTGAAAAGCTCTGAGGCAAAATGTAGATGAAGATAAACAAGTTAAATTATAAGAGCTCATGGGACAAACCTAAACTGAGGCTGAGCATTCATAACTAATAAGTCTCCATGTCATGATTTAGGGACTGTCTGTCTAAGAATATCTGCTACATCTCACAAATTCAATAAACACAATTATTTACAATATTTCTAAAGGGGGGAGTAATATTTAGCATGTTTAGAATGGAGCACAAACTCTGTAATCCTGGCTTTCTGTACTGATGATCACTGTTGAAAGAGGGGCTGCTTGTTTGTCTCAGACACCCAGCTAGCTTGGCCCCAAAATAACCACACAGAAACTGTATTAATTAAATCATTGCTTGGCCCATT
>LOJH01009452.1:35445-46634 GCA_001685095.1 Ellobius talpinus
CTGTATTAATTAAATCATTGCTTGGCCCATTAGCTCTAGTTTCTTATTGGCTAATTTTTACATCTTTATTGAACCCATTTCTGTTAATCTGTGTATCGCACCATGGCAGTGGCTTACTGGGTAAAATTCCCAGTGTCTGTCTCTGGCAGATCCATGGCATCTCTCTCCGACTCTGCCTCCTTTCTCCCAGCATTCAGTTCTGTCTTCCCTGCCTACTTAAGTTCTGCCCTATCAGCAGGCCCAAATCAGTTTCTTTGTTAACCAATGAAAGCAACACAAAGACAGAAGGTCCTCCTACACCAGATCACTGTTTCATAATGTGTCTAGTACTGTATACATGATTTGACACTAAAAGTTTAGTAGCATAGATTCATCTGTAATTCTTGAACATGCACAGAAAAAAATGTAGTTTTTGTATTATTTTGTTGTAAAATTATAATTTTTAACCTATCAGGATTCCTTTGGTAATATGTATGTAGCATAATTATTAAAAACCCAGAGACAGGTATTGGGGTTCAATCTAAAGATCAGAAAAGCAAAACAGTCAGCCACTGGCTCTTAGCTCTACTTCAGTGTAAAATGGCCATCCTGCCTCCAGGAATCTCATAATGAGACTGTGAGAGCTGCCTCCTCCAGTCTTACATTCCTCTCTATAGCTGGGATTAAAGGTCTGCACCACTATCGCCTGGTTTCTATAGCAACTAAACTGACTACTGGGATTAAAGGTGTGTGTCACCACTGTCTGGTCTGTAAAGCTGACCAATGGAGTTGTTTTACCCTCTGAACTTCAGGCAAACTTTATTTATTAAAATAAAAATGAAATATTACTACATATTTATAAATAAAGTCTCCATAATTTATTCCATTTTACTAACAAAATTAGACTAAATACTTAGCAAATTAACCTTAAACATCTACTGCTACATATATAACATCATTTCTTAAAATACAAATATTTCTTTGAGCTTGAATGTTTTAAGGCTGCTTGATCATTTAGAATAATACTTCCTTTGTGTGTGTGTGTGTGTGTGTGTGTGTGTGTGTAGTTTTTTCTCATTTGTGTGTTCACATGTGTGTGGGAACAAGAGGTAAGTATCAAGTGTCCTCTTCAGTCCCCAGGTAAGCAGATCAACTGGGCAGTGAACTCTAGAAATCTTCCTGACATTGCCTTCCCAGCCATTGTAATCAGGCTTTCCACATCTGTGATGGGGACCCTAACTCAGGGCCTGTGTTTACACACTAACGACTTTACTTTCTTTATAATCTCCTCAGCTATAAAGGAAATGTATCTGATAGAAAAGTTAAATATCAGAATTCCTTTATTACTAACAACTAATGATAACACTATTTGAAAACCATTTGGGGTATTTAGATATAGGAATATGTTAATAACAATTGTAACTGTTCAGAAATAGCCATAAGAGATTATTGCATGAAATTGTGTCTTTTACATACACATATTGATAAATTGGAAATATGTGGGTGTGTGAACTTGTGCTCTTACATTCTATGAATTGGATAAACATAGGGGATTTGATATGAGGAGACTGCAGAAGTTCATGGTAAATCATCTAGTCATCTAGCATGCATAAGGCCTAGATTTGATCCCAGGCCTTCAAATAAATAAAGAAATAACCAGGAATTTTTAAGGCAATGAAATACTTTTATAAATTTATAAATTCATTAGAAATTTAGTCAAATTACAGGTTTATGCCTTAGCAATTCTGAAACCCACACTCATTAGTTGTAAAGATAACAACACTGATTAATTGCACATAGTCCCTTTTCAGCACATACATGCTAGTTTTTTTTCTGGGAGGAAAACAGAGTATGTCAGTCAAAAGCATACACGTGGCCTGGGACCTTATTTGGTTCCCAACTCTCTCTTAGAATTTCCTCTGCCTTAGGCATGTATCTAGAATTCAATGTGTGCTCACTTCCTCATATATGAAATGTGCATGATGAAGCTTGCTGACTTCTTCTGGCTATTAAGATGATGTGAGTCCACACAAATAAAATGCCAATAGAAATGTTCAGCACAGAGAAAATGTGCAGCAAGTGTTGGCTCATCACTGCTTAAGAGATGAGGTAAGAATGAAGAGAAGTATCATTAACAAAGTATTGAACACAAACTAGTGAGTTCTTCTCATCCCTTATCTTACAGAATCCTTACAGCATACGTATGTGGCAATGGCTTTGTTCCTTATATTTTAGTTTAGAAATCAAATTGAGAGGACTAAAATATCTCCAGAACGCTGAACACTTGACTCTAAAACCCACCATTTTTATTGTTCTCAGATCATTTTTTTTACCTAATAAGTGGGTATTATATAGATTAGTGGGGTCAATTTGATATATTTTCTCAGTGTCTTTCATGAGAATTGCCAGAATTCATTGACGGAATCTTTGGTCTTATTCTTTTATCTGTTTTGTATTCATGTTGTACTCATAAAAGTAGAAAACCCTGGAGGAAAAATTAAAGGTCTGTTTATTTATTATTAATGGCAGATAGAAAATCTTTATCTGTTGATAGAATGACATGAACAAGTTTGTAAAACTTTCACTTTTTTAAATTTTAAAAATGTATCCCTTTATCTTTACATAGCCAATATCAGACAGTAATTGCTACTGTCATTCCTTATAATGTGAGCTCAGAATGTAAATTGTGCCTTTAATAAATTTAAATCCATTTTGAAAGATAGGTTAATGCAAGTTGAAAAAATTGGGGATAGACAGTAAAATGCAATATGTGCTTCTCGAAATGATAAGAGTTGCTAGAGAAAGACTATCTGGGGTGCTAGAGGGTAGTCTAATTTTGGGAGACAGTATGGGAAGACTTCTCAGTGCAGGTGACGATCCAACCTGTTCCGTGTAGGTGAGTACCTAGGACAAATGCAAGGGGTGGTCTATTGTATCATAAATAGAAAACAAAAATACAGTTCAGGTAAAAGGTAAAATCTTGCTAAATTGGCAGTAGGGAGACTAAATTGCCCAGACCAATTTGTTAGTAGGTCATGTCATAGATTATCACATACCGTCAGGCTTAGTGACTTGGGCATACTGTACAAGTAGATGTCAGCTACACGGGAAAAGCAAGCCCATATGCCGGTGTTCCAATGCTTAGGCCAGCACTAGATAAAAAAATATATCCGTATTACTGTAGCAAGGATCCATTCTAATCATGACGTTTACTCCAAATTGTTTGAAGGTTAAATCTCTTTTTATTATGCCTAGCTAAGGACTGTTCTCTTACTGTAGATATTGTACTAAAGCCTGTATTCAATATTATGCTGATTTAATGTCCCTGAAGTGAACTTCATAGTACTTATTTTGATCCATGGGCCAAATAATTTTATTTAAGGCTAAGCAAATTGAAGGCCAGCTCCTACAGAGGATGTCACCTTTTCAAGATCTTTTTGTGTTCCTTGCTTACGGGTAAGATACTTCCCTACTTCCTGTAGCTATTTGCTCAAGGTCTCGGGTTGATATAAACACAGTGTGGAAATAATGGCTGTTGTGGTTTGGAGCTGTGCTTGAAGGAGCAAAGTCACCAAAAAACTCCTGGTGCATAAAACTCATCTTGTTGCCATCTACTGCAAACTTTGAAATAATTGTGTTTAGAAAGCTCAGGGCTTCTCAGATCTGCCATTGCTGGAGACACATACAAAAATCTCCAAAACTTTATTACAGTTAATGATTTTCTGTACAGCAAAAGATACAGATTAAAATAATCCTAGAGAAGTGACCCAAGGGGCCAAGTTTCTAAGTGAAGCCTTGACCACCACTAGTTTTCTTTAGCAATTATCCATCACACAGTCCACATGGAGTATTGTCAACTGAAAATGCTTGCCAGGACTCTGGTGCTCAGAATATTTGCTGAGATTTGCCTACATAGACCTGGTTGACTATGGAAGTGGCTAACCATTAGGATTTAGCTCTCTGCAGATCAAGCTGATATTATGTTTCTATGATAAATCACATTGATAAACTCTTTCCTGGCCCCAAATCAGGAGGGAAACACAGAGAATTTTATGAGGAACAACATTCCATGCACTGAGAGTTTACCTGTTAGGGACAAAAATAAAAGCAAAACCTCTTTAGTTAGTTTATTTTACCTTCGATTTTATACAATTGTATATAGTTCTAGGTACATTGCAATATTTTAATAGATTTATACTATAAGTTAATTAAAATAAGCTAGTAACAAATGCATCATCTTATATAAATTTGTGGCTAGAACACTTAAAATATATCTTTTGAAATTTTTGAAATATAAGAAAATAGTAAGACTGAAATTAAAGGTATGGGATGAAGTAGTCCCAAAGAATGCTATCTAGAAGGATAGCAGTGCTAAATAGATGAAAAGTTAAATTTCGAAACAAACACACACCACAAAAGTTGTTATGTTATGTGTCTCTGCTAATTCACAAATTATGTAAGCAATTTAAAATATGGCATGTATCTACAACCATGGTAGCACCTAAAAGTTGAATTACTTATTATATATTTTCCCTCCAAGATTTTAGACACTTGAAAATATGTTGGTACATTTAAGGCATAACAATTTTTAAGCCCAATCTTGATTAAAAAAAAAAGGTGAGCATATCTTCCCTCGTCTGAATACACGTGTCTTTTAAGCACAGGCTATGGAGTTAGGTTACTACTGATAGAATTACCTATCAGATTGCAAAGTAAACCATTTGTTTTTTCATTCTGATAGAACATTCATGGGGCAGAGAAGATAGCTTGTGTATAGACTGTGATGTAAAGTTGATGAATGCTGGGAAGGTAGAAGGGGCAAGAGTGGCCTCCAAGTGGGCATTGTCAGATCATAAAAGAATTTCCTATGGTTTACGGTGTATTCAGTGTGCAGAGTTACCTGAGACAATTTATTCCATATTGAAAACAAGCAACCTGGATATTATGTACTTCATTTAAAGCAAATTCTTGGCTAAGTCTGATTATGTGCATGTGTGACTTTTTATATCTACTCCTCATTTATGTCTGTTTCTCTCTCCTGCCTTCCCTCCTTCCCCATCTCTGTCTCACCTTCCTTCCTCTTTTCCTTCTCTTCCTCTCTCTCTTCCTTCTGCCCTTCCCTTTTTATGAGAATGAATCACTTTGTAACTCATTCTGGTTTAGAAACTCACTGTATAGCCCCGGCCAGCTTGGAACTGAAATTCACGGCAAATTTCCTTACTCGGTGACCCTTGTCATCACTTATTTCATTCTTTTTATGAGCCATCTAGAACTCACTTGTTTCTCCTTACCAAGAAAAAGCTTTATTTATTCTTCATCATTTTAAAATATTATTTGGTCAATTACTTGTTGGGGAATATTACTTTAAGGTGTGTTACTTTTGTTTATGTTACATTTGTTTAACTCTGTGAAACTGTCTTACTGTGCCTGTCTAAAATACCTAGTGGTCTAATAAAGAGCTACAAGGCCAATAACGAGGAAGGAGAGAAGCCAACCAGCCATTCACGGAATAAGAGTGAAAGTAAGATTTACAGAAGGAAGAGAAAGAAATACATAGTTAAAATAAGTAAATAAATAAAGTCTCTAAAGAGACAGTAAAAGTAATATAAAATGCTGAGATAGAGACAGAGGAATTTTGAGCAGAACTTACCACACCACTGCATTGTGAAACTAGAGAGAAATGACCTAAGGTTATTAGAGCACCAGCTTTAATACATCCAGTTACTGCCCAACAACACTAGCTATCATTGCCATGCTTTAGAGAGCGTATCTGAGTTGACTACACAGACATTTTCCAGGTGGGCTTTAATGACCAGTTTTTCCCTGCTAGTTCTGCCCTCCTTAGAAAGTTTAATTTTGTAGTTCCTGAATGAGAAGCCTCTTTTTAATGCAGTTTGCATTCAGTTGTCCTGAGTGTGTCTTGTCCTGTCCTGGTGTCTGCCAAGCACTTCATTCCTTTTTCCCATCCAGTAAACACTCATGTAATATGCCAAGCCAAGTCCCCAACAGATGTCTCTCTTTTTTACATCTATGCAAAGTATTTTTGGCTAATCAGCTTTTAGTGGTCCACAGGGGCTAAAGGATTTTTCCCTCTTATTTTTTCAGAGCCTCTGAGCATAAATGTTTTTCTGTGAGAAAATCCAGATTAGTAATCAAAAAAGTAATCCAGCTTCCAAAGAAAGGAGCCAACACAACCTGGCTTTAAAAGCCATTTGTGAGTTCTGAAAAGGATCCAGACAGTGTTCGAGCTGGTTGAGTACTGCCTTAGACCAGGTCTTGGGGAGCTCTCCTGGGAACTGAGCAAAACTAGGGGGATGTTGGTGTTGTCTACCCTGCAGAATAAAGGATAGCTGGTGCCAAGTCACGAGTCAACAAGAAGCTAATCTTTAATAAATTTTTTGTGTGTCATTGCTATCTATATTGAAAGGTGCCAGGTCCCCATCCGTGACTATTTTTTAGAGAATGTTACTGTGGTCATTGATGCATTTGACTCACGAGATTTGAAGGGGCTGCCCGTCCTTTTTTCTGAACCAGTTTTCTATGGTTACTGTTGAAAATTATCACAAGTTATTTGTCTTAAAGAAGCATGTGATTATTTATTGTCTTAGACTTCTGTACGTCCAAAACCAATAATCGGGGTTCCTTGCACTGAAAGCAAAATGTCACCAGGACTGTTCCCTTTCAAGGGATTATTTGGGGAGAACCAGTCTCTTTGCTTCTCACTTTGTACATACTGTATTGCTGCAAATGTGACCCCTGACTTATTCTGCCCTCTGCAGCCAACCCAGCTGCCTGCCTTGGTGCTACAATCCTTAGCAAATGGAATCTTTCTTTATCTTTTTTCTATAAAGAGATTCCTAATTGAATTTAAGGTCCACTTGGTTAGGACAAAATATTTGCATTTCAAGACCCAAGCTCGGTCACATCTGCAATGTCCACACGCCTGGATATCTTCACCTGCTATCAATAAATATAAACTGCAGATACTGGAAGCTTTTGCTTTCCTTGTAGCAAAAGCTAATGACATAAGTAAGAAAACATACACTTTTTATAAACATTAGGTTATGTACCAATAAATGTTCTCTTGTTCACTCATTCACATATTCATCCATTCCTGGCCCTATTTGCTATTTTAGCCCCAGACTTACCTGGAAAGAAAAATCAGAGATGATTTAAATTTATCTGTGTTATACTACAAGGTTATTCAGCAACTTTGTTGCTTGTGGCTGACCACTTCTTTTCTTTAAGCATGAGCATCTTTTGACCAAAGTATATCTTTCACTTACTTGTAGAACTTACTGTTTCTTGTCATCATAAAAGCTATGTTCCATTTTATCTCCTACATAAAAGAAATTCAATCATTTGTACATAATCTAGACCTTTACAAATTTATCAGTGAGTTTAGAAAATGTTGCTTTGTATTTGTATTTACAAATAATCAATTCTCATTCCTTTTTTATGAGTGACACAAAATACATTTAACAAAGTTTAATTAAAGATTTTTTTTTCCTTTTCCAGTAATTGAAATCTGACTGGCTTGCCAGTAGAAGTCAAAGCAGGAAACAGATGTTACACTAGGTAGCTGAAAAACAGTTAACAGAAATATATGTAGATACATCTGGGAATAATACAGGGAAATAGCAAGAAATAGTGCAATAATTCATGACCTGGGCCGTGCAGTGGTGGCGCAAGCCTTTAATCCAAACACTCGGGAGGCAGAGGCAGTGAATCAGTGTGAGTTTGGGCCAGCCTGATCTACTGTTACATAGAGAAAGCCTGTCTCCAAACAAACAAACAAACAAACAAAAAACCAACGACAAAAAGAAAAAGAAAAAAGAAAAGAAAAAAATAATCCATGACCTGTACAAGAAGAGATCTTACCAAGCCAAGGGCCTAAAAGAGAGGAGAGAGCAATTACAGAGGGCTGGGAATGACAATAGAGGAAACCACCTACAGGAGACAGTCGATTTGTGCACTTGAAGGAATAAAGCTCTATGACTAAGTACTCCTCCTAGCGCTTTTTCCCTTACATCTGGTGTTTTATAGTGAGTTGAAACTAATGTAAACCCAGAAGTAAGGGTTTACACTAATACAGGTCCAAATTCCATGCAGCACCACAGCACACACGCTGGACAGGAAGGAAAGACAGGCTCATGACTGCAAAGGAGCAACTCGAAAGCTTATCACAGCAGCTAGAGTCCAGATGATTTTGAAACTGCAGGTTTAGTTCCTCAGTCCCTTTATCCCTTCTCTGTTGGCTCATGTTTTCCTCTACTTGCTGTTCCATTCTCTTCCCCATGATATTAATATAGTAGTGCAACTGTTTTGTAGTTTTGAGTGGCAGAAAAAATAGTACCTCTTCTCATTATGTCAGGATGTTTAAGTAGGGCTGGAGGGATGGCTCAGCTCTTTAGAGCGCCTGCACTCTCAGAGGATCCCAGTGGATTGTTCCAGAACCTGACAGGTTGCTCACAATCATCTGTAACTCTAGCTCCTGGGATTCGTATTCCTTCTTCTGACCTCTTGGCATCTGCAAGCACCTATTCTCATACATAGACGCACACACACACACACACACACACACACACACACATTTTAAAAAATCAAAGTAGAGAATAATCAGACTACATTCCACAGCAAGGAAGACCCAAGGATAGCCCAGGGAAGGGCAAGTAGATGAAATATCCTGGGTAGAAGTAGTTTAACCTAAGAGGTTCATTGGCCTGCTCTAAGCCTGTGAAACTCTGAGTCTTCAAGATGGTAATGTAATGTGATACATAGGATGTGACATCAGAAGGAGGGAGGGAAGGACTCACCAGTGATGCTCGCATGTTTACAGGTGAAGTGCAAATGGATAAGTCACTGTGTTTCTGTATCAGTTTTTCCAGTTTATATCTAAAATGTTCATATATGAAACATCTTAAGATAGCTTAATTTTCAATGGCATATATTTGAGTAAATATGTTTTGACAGTATATTATGATTCCATTTTTGATCTTTACTGAAGACATTTCCAGTGAGTATGGTAAAGGTATATATGGTGCTCTATTGCCTTACATTTCATATAGTATTCACTTATGATCTTCATGAGTGTCTTTAAAAGGGCCTTATCTATATTTTACAGACTTTGATATGATAGATAAAACAACACTTAATGCTGTCACTATTTAGTACTTGATTAGGTATTTCAAGTAAGGATATTTTTGATCTTGGGCAAATATGAACATATAAAATATTCAAGAACTAGTTATGTGACTGTGTGCATGTAAATAGGGTAAACTACTGTGTCATATATCTTAAAATTTTACTAAGATTTAATTCCTATTAGCTAGATAGCTTCCCTGACTCATTACCACACAGAAAGCATTCATTAGTAGGAGTATTTTAAAGGAAAATTTGCACATATGTGCATTTCTGCAAAATTAAACACTATATGGTAGGGAAGATGGTGTTATATTTCAAGTACACAATTAAACTCACTTGTATATTTGAGTCTTTCTTTCCAAATAAAAATTAAGTCCCAGTGAAAAAGACATGGATTTTTCTTTCTTTAGAAAATGATGTGAGAAATAAATAAAAGTTATTTTAAGGGAAAATTGAGATATATGAATAAGAATTTGGAACTTCTGAACTTAGAAACCTATTATACATTATACTAGCACATTGTAAATATACAACCATATTATGAAATCTTTTCTTATTGATAGCACACTTTTTCCGATACTTCACAAAAATGTTTTCTGACCTCCAGAGGTAGTCAGTTATTATTAAAATAGAAAACTATGACAATAAAGGACAAAAATAAAGATTCAGTTAATAAATAATAGGAAATTTAATGTATGTTTATTAACTTCATAAAATACAGAGATACAATCTGATTTAAATAAAGTGAGAAAAAAATAAGTTTTGCATTGTAGTTTGATATTACATATACAAAATATATGTTTAGCAAAAGAAAATGATATAACAAGCCATGTTAGTAGAGGTTATCTTTGGCAGAGCTAAGTTGCATTTTTTCCCTTACAGAAACATTTTTAGAACTACTTGTAATAATCTGAGGCCACATTTATAAAGAAAACATTTAACTATATTATACATATATGCACATATAAAATGTATATATATCTTTGATTCTTGTACATTCTTATAGTTATTTAGTTTTTTGCAGCACACTACTAAATAAAAGAATTTCCATGCCTTTTCAGCTTTGCGTGAAATGATTTCTGAGTCTGGTTGTTTGAACAAATGATTCACAGGCCTGGTTATTTTATGACTGACTACAGAGCCTGCTATGCTACTGACCCAGGACTTTATCACCAAGCAACTTTATTCATGCTCAATAGCTCACAGCAGATGGCGTGACATATTATATATTGTGTTTCATGGAAATGAGTAAATATAAAGAGAGGCTGTAATGTTGGACACTGGGATAGGTCTATGGATTTACTAGTTGAACCAGGACATATAGTAAATGGTAAGAGAATTGGTCCACAATAGTGCCATCATTATAATACAGATTCATGCTTATGGTCTCAAGTGTGACCATATGTTGGGTAAATTGGTGTAAACTCATTAGGCACATCAACCTCACCTCAATGATAATGGAAATAGTTCTGCGAGTGCAGTTGCATGTCTGGCCATCCATTATGCCTCAGATATTTTGAGTTATAGGAAGATAAGTATCCTCAAGATACCTAAGGGAGGTCTAAGGGAAGCTGAATCTCTTTATTGAAGCATTTGTTAAGTGCAGATTGGTTCTGGTGCCTCTGTAGTTGAGCATATTAGATTGCAGCACTAGCTGAGGGCTGTTCAGCACAGGATCTTGTGTGTCTGTTTTATTCTCAACTTGATCTCATAGTGGATTCCCTTGAATATGAAAACTAGCTCATGTTACTATCTTTAAATTTTGATTTTTTTAATTGTTATTTTTTTTTGCAGGCTGGTTTCCTTCCTGCCTTCCTGCCTTCCTTCCCTCCCTCCCTCCCTCCCTCCTTTCTTTCTTTTTTTGGTTTGTTGAGATAGGGTTTTGCTGTAGATTGGGAGCCTGTCCTGGAACTAGCACTTGTAGACTAGGCTGGCCTCAAACTCACAGAGATCCACTTGCCTCTGCCTTTCAAGTGCTGGGATTAAAGGCAGGCACCACTGCCGCCTGGCTAGTAATGACTATTCTATACTGTGAACATGGACTATCTGTCCATTTAAGTTCTTTT
>LOJH01009453.1:3981-16749 GCA_001685095.1 Ellobius talpinus
CTACTGACCAATCAGCATTTATTTAAAATATAATTGACAGAATATAGACAATTGCCCCACACCACAGAAGTTTAAAATTTATATTAGGGACAGGACACAACCCCCCACAGGCCCCATTGTCCTCAGCTCGAGGAACAAGACATGTCTCCCCTCAAAGGGAGACTTGTGCCAATGGAAAGACCTCTTTCACATGCTTGCCCTGGGCCCATCAAGGCTCTGATGGCCGTAAATCATGGGCACCACCACTGCCCAGCCCATACATGTAGGCCTCTAGTTATCACGACATCCACTGCAGGGCTCTAGTTACCATGGTACATCCACTATAGGCCTCTAGTTACCATGACATCCACTGCAGGCCTCTAGTTACCATGGTACATCCACTATAGGCCTCTAGTTACCATGACATCTACTGCAGGCCTCTAGTTATCATGGTATATCCATAAACCTAGCCCCCAGCCATACCTAACTAAGCCTTTAGGACTAGACCTTCCAAAGACTTCCTGAAGGATCTGACCTCTGTCCAACACACTTATGTTAGAGCAGTTTTCTTGTTCAGAACTCTGGGACTCAGGCCTTAAACCTGTCTAGCCAAACACTTTCAAAACTGAGCGCCACCTCTATGGTCCATCCACATCTGTCCTGCTCTTGTCTCCTGTTCATTCCCTCCCGTGGCCATCAGATGGCACCACGGGTCCACAGGCCACCCAGGAAGGTCTGCCAGATGTTTGGGATCTCTTCACACCTACTTTAGCTGCCCCTTCCAAGCCTGGGTGAAGGGAGCCTAACTGTGCTTTGGAGAAAGTCCTGTGTATCTGAACCTCTTAAAGCTGAGCTGAACTGGCCCCTCCATCTGCATGGTGCATGCTTGCAGTACCTGGAACAGAACGCAACCCCTGTAGGACATAAACAACTGCTCTGGGACTTGGTGGGGCCCTAGGATCCCTGTCTACTAGGGAGGTTCAGGGTCTCTGGCATTCTCATACTAAGGCTGTTTCTAGTTCCCCCAGATCCATTTCTCTTAACCGCCATCAGCTTACTTTTCTGATTGAAGTAGGGAACCAAGATACTTGAGTTTCTTCTTAAAGCCACTTTCTATGAACTTGTCTTCCTGGTAACTCCCAACAATTTGATCACTTTAAAACATTATTTTGCCCAGTAAACTTGTTTTTGCCAGCTGGCCTTTGTTCCCTGCAGCACCAATCAGATGATGATAAAGTACCTTGGTTTCCCAGTTTATTCCACACTGTGGTCATGTGGCCCAGAGTTTCCTCATGATCTGGTAAGGAGCATCTTTGACCAGAGGGAGAGTGTGTGTGTGTGTGTGTGTGTGTGTTGTGTGTTTGTATACATGCCTTGTTGCAAACAAGGCTGTAAACAATCTAGAGCCTCTAAGTACAGAGGAAGAGCAAGGGAACACAACTTTAGAAAATTCACCACTTGCCGGAAAAGGCACAGGATAAATACCAGCCATCAACAATCACACAATGATGCACACAACACAACTGATCTGAAAGCCAAGCTTCGTGTCCAAATAATCCTCCCAAACAGATGTTCAGTTTTAGAATTCTCTCCTTTCCCCTCCCCTCCCTCCTCTCTCTCTTCCCTACCTGAGATGTCTTTCTTCAAAGCCGCCAGACTGCAGAGACACAGGGCCAATGTAGACAGAGGCCATCAAAACCATTTCCACTTCAAGCTGATCCCTGCAGATGGGGGCTTGGGTTTAGATACTACCATCTTGGTACTTAATAAGCCTGTGTCAGTCAGAAACTAATTTATAAAAGCTGTATGAAAACTCTCTTCCTTGGGGTGCCACAAACGCTCTGCTCCTGACAGCCCTAAGGCTAATGTCTCCACCTGCCTCAGCCCCAGGAATGCTAGGGAAAATCCCTGAGTAGATGAGACGTGACAAGCAAAATCTTGTCACTTCTTGGCCTAAGGCAGAACCAGGTTAGTAAAGCACACCTCTGGTATCCAAAGACTAGAGGGCTTTGATCTCATGAATGGTTTAACCCAGTGGTTCTCAACCTGGGGATCAAAAGACCCTTCACAGGGGTCACCTAAGACCACCAGAAAACACAGATACTCATAGTGTGATTCCTAACTGTAGCAAAATTACAGTTATGAAATTAAAAAAATAAGTTTATGGTTGGGGCACCACAACATGAGGAACTGTATTTATTAAAGGGTTGCAACATTAGGAAGGTTGATAACCTCTGGTCTAACTCAGTGATGGAGTCAAGACTTGAACCCTGGGAAGTGGTGAAGTTGCAGAGGGTGGGACCTGGAGGTGGCAGGAGGAAGTAGGTCACTGGAGCTTGACTTTAGGGACTGTCTCCTGCTCTAGATCCTTGCTGTGAAGGCCTCACTCAGCTCCCTGTTGACCATGAGGTAAACAAATTCCTGCACCGCTCCCTTCTGCCATCGTAATATTATGTTATCCTTGTTAATTAAATTTAACTACTTTTGAAATAGCTGTACTGTAGATTAAGACAAGTTTTATGAATATAAATATTTATAGTAATGCTAATTTTGAAAGATTGCAATAAAACTGCTTCAGCTTAAATCATATATATATATATATATATATATATATATTCTGCTCAACCCTGTGGTAGCAAATAACATGGACTGAGCCCTCTGCAGTCAAGAGCTAAATTAAAGCCATCTTCAAGTTTCCTTGATTATCCAGGTGTTCTGCTCACAGCCACATAGAAGAAACATGGTGTCACATGATTTACTATCTGGCTATAGACAACCAACAGAAACTGTCTTAGTTAGGGTCACTATAACTGTGGTAAAACACCATGACCAAAAGCGATTTGGGAAGGAAAGGGCTTATCTCATTCACATTGTCATATAGCAGATCATCATGAAAAGCAGCAAGGGCAGGAACTCAAGCAGGGCAGGAACCTGGTGGCAGGAGCTGATGCAGAGGCCATGGAAGGGAGCTGCTTATTGGCTTGCTCCTCATGTCTTGCTCAGCCTGTTTTCTTATAGAACCCAGGACCACCAGGCCAGAATGGTACCACCCACTATGGGCTGGGCCCTCCCTTATCAATAACTAATTAAGAAAATGCCCTACATACTTATCTACAGTCAAATCTTATGGAAGCAGTTTCTTAATAGAGGTTCCTGCCTCTCAGATGTCTTTAGCTTGTGTCAAGTTGACATAAAATTATCCAACACAACTGACCCCTTGTCAACTTGACATTAAAACACATCACTGTTAAACCACAACCTTTGCTTTCTCATTCATCCCCAGGGTCTTACATTAAAAACATAAATAACTTTAAAAGTCCCACAGCCTTTACAAATTCAAACACATTAAAAGTTCAGTGCTTTCAAATAATCCGGTCTCTTGAAAAATCCAAAATCTCTTTAAAAAGTTCAAAATCTCTCAACTGTGGGTTCCTGTAAAAATAAAAGCTAAGTTAAATTCTTACTTCAAGAGGGAAATCCAGGGTACAGTTACAAACAGATTAAAGCAAACTCCAACAGCATAAATAAATCAATGTCCATTTATCTGAGATATATTCACCATCTTCTGGGCTCCTGTAAGGAGCTTGGGTTATTTCTCCAGCTCCACCTTCTGCAGCACACACAGCTTGTCTTCTAGGCTCCATTCCACCACTACTGCTGTTCTTGGTGGTCATTCCATGGTACTGCCATCTCCAAAATACTGGGGTCTCTTGCTGCAAGTGGGCTGTCCTTTTACCAGTAGCCTCTCCTGGGCTCTCTTCTGGGCACAGTGCCAAGACCCAGCTGTTCTCCATGACTCCTCATGCCTTCAAAACCAGTACCACCTGAGAGACTCTTTTAGCACCAAATTCAACTGCTAATGCCAGGTACAGCCTTGGATGCTTTGAGGACACAGTTTCTGTGTGCTGACCCTGAGGAAACACTTCCAAGAAGATTTCGCCTCAGTGATGCTGGTCTCTTAATCACAGCCAATTTTTCATCTCTGACAGTCCATACACCACGGGTTCTTCACACAAATGGCCCAGTAAAGCCTTTCCTTCCCTCTAAAATAGACACAAGACAGCTCAAAATTCTTATCGTCCAAGCCTCTACAGATCACCTCATCAAGCACTGAACATTTAGTGGCTTTTCTCACCCAAAGTTCCAAGGTCTTTCCACAATCCTCCCCAAAACAACATGCTCAGGTCTGCCACAGCAACACTCCACTCTCCTGGTACCGACTTGTCTTAGCTAGGGCTACTATTGCTGTGATAAAACAGCAGACCAAAAGCAACGTGGAGAGGAAAGGGTTTATTCAGCTTACGCTTCTATATCACATTTCATCATCAAAAGCAGTGGGGCAGGAACTCAAGCAGGACAGGAACCTGGCGGCAGGAGCTGATGCAGGGGCCATAGAGGGGTGCTGGCTTCCTGGCTTGCTCCCCATGACTTGCTCGGCCTGCTTTCTTATAGAACCCAGGACCACCAGCCCAGATACAACTCCACCCACAATGGGCTAGGCCCTACCCCATGAATCACCAATTAAGCAAATGACCTACAGGCATGGCCACAGCCTAGCCTTAAAGAGGCATTTTCTTATTTGAGGTTCCCCCCTCTCAGATGACTCTAGCTTGTATCAAATTGACATAAAACTATCCAATACAGAAACCAAGGCCTGTCTCTTCTCCCATCACAATCCATTGGAACTCCGCCCTTGTCATCACAAGGTCTGTCTGGGATGAGTATCTCAAACCTGTTCTGTTTAGGGTTTCCTTCTCAACATGGTCCTATGGTTCCTTTCTTTCTTCTTTCCTTCCTTCCTTCTTTCTTTCTTTTTAAACCTACTTAATTTTATTAGCATACAACTAGAGAATTTAAAATAACATTTAAAGTTTTGTACTGTATTTCTCTTGGATCATACTGATAAAGATCATTATTGAGCAATATGGCTGCATACTTACCCAAATGGTTCTATGAGAATTTGCTCAATAAAATATGAATAATCTTTTAATAAAATCTTAAGGGAATTAAAAAGCAGATATAATAGATCACATTTCCTTTTATATTTGACATATTTTTTTCTGAAAAGAACCAGGAGATAATTATTTTTGCCTCTTAAGTCAGAGGGTCTGTCTCAATTACCCGAGACAAAGGCCATTCATAGATAAGCCTATGGACGAGCATGACTGTGTCCCAGGAAGACCCACACTGAATGTGTACTGCAGAGAGTGGTTTGTCAATCCTTCATTACTGCACAAAGCACCATGAAGTCAGATATCAAAATCCCAGATGATGTAAGATGTAAATTTATCAGGCTTTGTTCTACCCGAAAACATTTAGAAATAAAAAAGCTGAAATCACCCTGGGCATAAGTAATGTTGCCTCGTTTGAAGAAGGATGGAATTCCCTAAGTGAGACAGAAACAATGGGGAAAAAAGACAAAAAACGCTTTTTGTCTCTGGAAAGAAATTTCTTTAAAAGGTATGAACAAAAATCAACTTAGATTTAACTTTATGATTTAAAGTCATGTCACAAAAAAGAGGTCAAAGGCAACAAACAGAAAGCCCTCCGGATATCAGGTATGCCTTTCTTTACTCCATAACGCTCAGGGCCGTGAGTTACAGAAACCTAGTCCCACAGGATTGCACCCATTGTTTTCCAGCTCTAGCTGACCACGGTTGTCTGAAACCGGCTCCCAGAAGGATGGAGAAAGGGGGCCAGGTAGAGAGGAACGTGAGGAATTACTGGGGAACAGAAGAGCTTGCCCAGTCTAGTAGGAGATAGATGTTACCAAGCAATTCTCTCCCTATCAACTACCTTCCACCTCATAACCCACACCAACATACGGGGACAAGAAAACAATAACAAAAATGTTGTCACAAACACCTCAGGGTCTAACATGTGTGTCTGATTGATGTGGGATGCCCCTCGTGTGCTGTGAATACCATTGGTTAATAAAGAAACTGTTTTGGCCTGTGATAGGGCCAAAGAATACAGCTGAGAGGGGAAAACTAAACTGAATGCTAGGGGAAGGAGGGTGGAGTCAGGGAGAGGCCAGGGGCCCGCTGCAGGAGACAGACTTGCTGGGGCTTTGCTGGTGGGCCGCAACCTCGCGGTGGTGCACGGATTGGTGGAAATGGGTTAGATTAAGATGTAGGAGTTAGCCAGTGGGAAGCTGGAGCTAGTGGGCCAGGCAGTGACTTGATTGATAGAATTTCTGTGTGATTATTTTGGAGCTAAGTGGCCGGGACAAACAAGCGGCCTTTTTACTACATTTGATCTTACCTAAATTAACAGACAAACTTAGGGTCACTTTTACAGCCTATTTGGCAATCTCTGGGACTTTATAGAGTACATGGTTCATTTTGACCCTCTATTGTTTCAGATAAGGGAGCTCAGGTCTACCTGTTACCAAAATCCACAGAGCACGGACTGGAATTCAGTCTTGCACCTAGAACCATGGGCCACTATCATCGCTGCATGCTTCTGTCTTTTAATTAGCTAACTTTTCCAACCTGGCTTTCTGGAACAGCATTCTGCTGTAACAGGAGACGGGCAATTTCTGAGGGGAACAACAAGCTATGATTAGCTACAGATCATCTTCCTTGGTGCTTCCTCCGCTGCAGCCCTGAGACAGGAAGCTGACTGGGGACTGAACTCAGGAAACAGACTGCAAAAGGGAAATGAGACATCTGTGGAGCAAAGGCCTTGGGGGGACAGTGAGCAATTGATAATTTATGCAACACCAAGTGGGGCTCTGCCTTGCTGGGGGAACATCAGATGTGTCTCCTTGAGGCAGCCGTTGGGTTAGCTACCCACCAACTCCCACACCTCAACAGTCTGCAAGGGCACCTCCCTCCCAACACTTGCCTCAGCTATGTGAAATCCAGGGTTGAGGATGGCATTGACCCTCTGTCCCTATAATGGGAGATACCTTGGAAATTATGTAAGTAGCAAGCATGAGAAGGTGAGCATACTCTGTCAAAGATTATTGGAGGTACAGTGTGATCTCTTTGAGGACAACCAACTTTGCCCTTTCGAAGAAGCATTGTGGCAGGCAAATAGCTGATCCTGGCTGTGTGCCACCAAGCATCACTCACAAAACCAGGGCCATCTTTTAGCCATGCTATTTTATTGCAGCATGGAGAAAATTGAGACCCATGGAGCTGAACAGAAGTCTGCTCATGGCCAGTTAGAGACCTTACAGTGGAAGTTGTGTTATAGCTAAAGAGGATCAATACGGGTTTCCTTTCCAGCCTGGAACATGGGACATGTTACCCAGGTCATTTACAGTAGCAGATACTCCACCCTGCACTGATCCCCCTAATGAGCAGAAGAAGACAAAGGGTCATTGCTGATTTCTAGTACTCTGTATCTTGAACATATTTTAATCACAGGATCTAAGCAGAACTTGCCATCCTATTGGTCAGAACCCTGAGGGAGTGAGAGCCATAGAGGGTGATCCCTAACCTGAGTCCTGTCTGTCTTTCTAGGGCTAAGATGTCCTCTTAGATCCCTCCCAAAGGAGTCAGTGCAAACTGGTTGCTTGCCACCACTTAAGAATCTGCAGGTCACTTCTTATCCTGTTCTTTCAGGCTTGGGTTGGAGAAGGAAGCCCCATTCCAGCCCTGGGTTCTCCACTCCCTTCCATGACTTTCCTCCACTTTCCCTGATTGTGTGTATGTCTACACACACACACACAGATACACACACATATTGCTTTTATTAAATACCCTGATTATATATATATTGCTTTTATTAAATACCACTCAATTACCCAATTACAGTTACCAACTAATTATTTCATAGGCTGTTACTATATAACATATACTACTGGGTAACACATGTCAATTAAGTGTGAAGGACTACATGTACTCAGGTAGGGGCTGAGAGCAAGAAACACCTTGTGGCTTGAACCGCTGTGCTGACCCTGCTTTGGGTACGTGCCCTGAAGAGGCTGCAGGAGAAGGAGGGAGAGAGAACACAAGTGAAAGCAGAAGTTGGTGTCATCTGTGGGAGTGTGTCAGGTTCACATCCTTTGCCCTAACTTAACATAGAGGAGGCGGCCCAGGAAATAGCATCCAGATTCCAAACTGGGGAACCTGCTATCCAAATGGAGTAGACAGCCCCAAGTTTGCTGGCCAATGCTGTTATCACACACGGCATGGCTACCTCTCAGAGTGAGAGAGAAGAACAAGCCATGGACAGCTGTGCACATCACGGGGCCCCACAGAGAGAAGGTAGCCGTTTTTTCATAGGTATCCCCGGTACTCCAGCTAAGTCCTTCTTGGCCTACAGGGACAGACTCAAGCCTTGAGCAGAGAGCAAGGGGTTGAAAAACATAAAAGATACAGCAGCCATAGCTCAGAACACAGGGCTGCTGTAGCCTCCTTGGGTTGCACTAGGTAGGAAGCTAATACTGATGGTAATACTAATTCATGGTGAGCAATGCACCAAAGCCACACCTCACCCTCCCCGTGTAAACCAGAAACGTGAAGAGGGCAGCACAGCCAGATGCCCAGCCCCTTTAGAAGCCAGAGACAAGCTTCCAGGCAGACTACAAAGCCCACGGATCTCACTGCCCATCAGGTAGACACGGCTCTGGAAATCTGATGGGAAATACATGAAGGTTTCCTGTATTTCCCCCAAACTGAAAACAGCCAGGATGTGCCAGAGATAATGAGGGAAGAGATGGAAACCGACCTAAGTTTATATGGATTTGGGGCCCTAGAAGAAGTCATTTGCTCTGTTCACATAGCCCATGAGAACTGGAGGGGGGATCTGAAGGACACAGACCCCGAAGGCTGGAGATGTCCTGATCACTGTTTCCAAATTCATCATACAAGTGTACGTTTTTTTCTGTGGAGATTTGTATTTTTAATCCACGCTGATGTTGAGTTCTTTAAGATTTACTCTTTGGAACAATAATACTTTTGTTCATTTTGTTCTGAATGATGCTTGTGTAATTTTTTTAGGTTTATTCATTTTATATGTCTGAGTGTTTTACCTGCATGTATATATGTGAACCATATGCATGCCTGGTGCCTGTGGATGTCAGAAGAGAGCATCGGAACCCCTGGAATTGGAGTTACAGATAGTTGTGAGCTGCTGTGTGGGTACCATGTGGTCCTCTGGAAAAGCCAGCATCAAGTGCTCTTAACCACCGAACCATCTCTTTGCCACATGAATTGAACCTCTTCAAGTATCCAGAAATGTCTGTTAAGTAGGGCAGTGTGCATTCTCCCCACCCATCCAAGCCCTGTGTACTTATTATGAGCCCCAAACTTATTATGATATATTGTTATATCTCCCAGCCTCCTTTCCACTCATTTTTAAACAATCATTGTTTGGGTCATTCTTTTCTCTTTGAGCCATTTAAATAGCATGGTTGACTTCAAAGGTGAAACGGTAGAGCCTGGTGCTGTAATAGGACCAGGATGCTGACACATTTCCTTCGAGAAAGTGGGACAAGGCTGTGGTTTCACAGGATGGAGATGGGCACTGGAGCTCACAGACTTGTATTTAGATCCTGGCATCGCTACCCTCCACTCTTGTGATTGTGGCTGTGCTGATGTTTGCCCAGAATCTTAGCCTCCTGCCCTATAGAATGGGCACGATAGCCCTTCTCTCAAGAAAGTAGAGGAAAATAAAATGAGCAAATACCTACATATAAGATTCAACCAGTTCTTATTTGGACCCAGATCACCTGGCCCTTCCACAGAGTAAAGCCCAAGGCTACAAAAATGCATCAGGACCAGGAGGCGACAGTTAGAATATTTTTTATCCCCCCATGGATGTGGACCACAAGAAGAAAACAAAGCTGATCTGGGCCAGGTACAGCTTGTCCATCATGACTGAGCTGTCACTGCCTCCAGTGAATTTGCCTGTTGTCCTTCAGATGGACTCCAGTAAAGTGTGCAGAGGACAAGATGTTTCTAGAGTCAATCAAGAGCCTTCCCAAACATGTACAAGCTAACAGATCCAGGTTGCCTGTCCAGCTCCTGTCTGCTCCTGGCCTTGCTTGTTCTTCGAAGTCTGATGCGTCCTGAACCAAAGCTTATGTTCTTTCCAGCAGGGCTCTGCCTATAGATTGCTCTTTGTCCAAGGCTCTCACGCTTATGAACAATGTTTGTGAAGAAACACCACTGTAGTTCTGAGGTCTAAGACAGTCTGGAAGCTCCTCTACCATAGGTTGTTTCTATACAAGCTGCTGCTAGCCTTCTACAACCCATCTGTCACACACTCTGGCATGTCTGAAGGCACAACAGTCTCCTTACGCACTCCACAGAAACCAGGAAGCAGTGGTCAGAGCAGCTTGCAGTGCTGAAAATATTGTCAATGAGAAAGAATCAAGATCAACACTAAAACTGTCATGTCCTGGGTTCTGTGATGTGTTTGACTCACGCTTTGTAGCTACTTCCTTCTTTTGTACTGCTATTGATTTTATGACTAATATTTCACAGCTTGAATTCTTTTTTCTCATAATGCAGTCTGAGATCAAAAATGCGCAGTGTGCCTTTGTCCTTTGGCTCAGTGGTTCTCGACCTTAATGCTGCAACCCTTTAATACAGCTCCTCATGCTGTGGTGACCCCCAGTCATAAAATTATTTTCATTGCTACTTCATAACTGTAATTTTGCTACTGGTATGAATCATAATGTAAATTATCTATGATTTAGAACGGACTAAGGCAACCCCTGTGAAAGGGTTGTTCAGTTCCCAAAGGGGTCGTAACCCACAGGTTGAGAAGATCTGCTTAGCTGCTCCCCTCTCTTACCCTTCCTTGCTCACTGTCCCTGCTCTTCTAGGATCACTCATCCTTTCTCAAATCCATTGAAGGTGCTCCGGCCATTTAAGGGCTGCTTACAACAGCTCTGCCTGTTGCAAAACAGTGCGCTCCTGGACTCTTCTAGGTTAAAGCCTTGGCCCCTCTTCTTCAGACAGATCCTCAGAGATGCAGGGTGACTCCTACACTAACAACCCAAGACAAGTCACTCTGCAAAGGATGTGAGTGCAGTGTTTGTATGGATAGTTCTATGGGAGCTTCTCCTGGTGGCTTCTCCACGGTGGCTATCTCTATGGTAGCTTCTCTATGATGGCTTCTCCATGATGGTTTCACCAAGATGGCTTCTCCATGGTGGCTTCTCTATGGTAGCTTCTCCATGGTGGCTTCTCTATGGTGACTTCTCCATGGTGGCTTCTCTATGGTGACTTCTCCATGGTGGCTTCTCCATGATGACTTGGTGATATAAGCATTTTGTCCTCACAGATACTGGGAAGGAGACTCTGGGATGCCATCAAGGCCCAACTGGGAAAGTGGAGGGCATGATTCTAATTCAGCCTGAATAACTCACAGCCTCATGTTTCTTACTTATTTAAGCTGAAATACCAATCAATATCCTGGACAATGGTAGGGACTTGCAAGTTGAATGGAGACAGGATCAAAGTACTTGTTTATGGGAGAGCACCTAAAATCTGTATGATCGGAAGGAAGAACAGGGAGGATTGGGTCACATCTGAAGCGATGGTAGATCTAGACCCTCTTCTAAGGCAGAGGTTAGCTTTCTCAGTGAGTGCCCTGCCACCCACTGTCACATCCCTAATGCATTCCATACAATACCACATGAGAAGCTTCACAAATGTTTTCAAATGAAAACTTGGTACCGGCTGGCCTTACTCAAGCCCTGTGGTCTGCAGAGCATAGCTGTAGTGCAGACTGTTGCATTTCAAGCAGGTTGGAACTGCATGGATAGCGGGACGTCGTAGGCCCTTCCACTCTGTGACTACCCAGCTCCAGATTTTCCCCAGCAGGGCCCAGCCCCAGGGATTTTCCGTGGTGCAGAGAAGATGTTTCTGGCTCAGGGAAAACAGGGACAGTTTGTCCTTATGGGGTCATGAGGAGGAGGAGGAACTGTTCTCGGCTCCCAGTCTGAAGCTATTACAATTGACAAGGCCACCATGGCCCAGTCTGTGCTGGTCACAAAGGGATGACTCCCTGAGGTCTCCGGGTTTGACCCCCTCTCTGTGTGGATTTTCCCTCGAAGAACCAGATGGATGTGGTTCAAGGGTAGCTTGTCCACTTATGCCTTTAGCTCCCGACTCTCTTTCATGTCTCTGCCACAAGATCTTGTCTTGAACTCTGAGTCTGGTATGCAGAATTCCTATCTCATGTGATAACTATCACAAGGCAAGTGCATCATTCTCGCTTCCAGAGGAGAACCTAGAATCCAGAAGCCATCATCCAACCATGGATCCTAAACAGCAATCCCAGGACTACACCCCAGGGATGCTCTTCCTACAGCTTTCCTCATCCTAACAATCAACTACTCTGTGAATCATACCAGAAGCCCGTGAGACTGACAATGCTGACACCATGCCTTTCCCAACTTCAGCTTATCGGTTACATGTTCTGCATCCCAATCCATCATCTCCATCCATCTTCACTGAGTGGGAATTCATTCAGCCAACAGTGTTTTGGGTACCGGCCCCTTAAAGTATGGTCTGAGGCACTACATGTGGACTGATAAAGCAGCTGTGCTAGCTCTCTTCAGTGGTGGTTGGAGTTCTGTTCACAGTTTCCAGCACCCCCAGAGGACCACGACTCTCTACCCTTATTCTGAGTTTTTCTCCAAATACATATTTGTTATTCTTTATTCCGGGCTCTCACGAATTCCCTTATTTGCATCTATACTCCACCACCATGATCATCGTGGCAGGAAGCATGGCAGCAAGTGGGCAGGCAAGCACAGTGGAGAAGCAGTAGTTAAGGGATTACATCCTGGTCTGAAGGCAGGAGGCAGAGAGAGAGAGA
>LOJH01009454.1:346-28423 GCA_001685095.1 Ellobius talpinus
TGTGTGTGCGCATGCCTTCACGTGTGCTGTTAAGGAGAGTAGCAGATCACTGACTCTAGGAACCAACTGCCCTCTGCAACAGTGCAGTTCTCACAGCACCGTATCCTGCTCTGGACAGATCTGGGATTCTGGTTCCACTCAGAGCAGTGGAGTATACAGAGTGTCTAACAATCTTCTTCCAACTGAAACAGTCTATGCCAACTTTACACAAGCTCAAGTCACCTCAGAAGGCAGAGCCTCATCTGAAGAATCCCCCGGATCAGATTGCTCTGTGCTTCTGCCTGTGAGGCTTTTCATAAATAGCTAATGAATGTGGGAACACCCAGCCTACTGTGGGTGATGCCATCCCCAGACAGGTGGTACTGGCTGTTTAAGAAAGATAGCTGAACACGCCATAGCGAGCAAGCCAGTAAGTGGCCTTCCTCCGCTGTGTCTGCATCAGTTCCTTCCTCCAGGTTCCTGTTTGAGTTCCTGCCCTGGTTTCCCTAAATGATGGGCTGTGACAGGACAGTGTAAGTCACATAAAACCTTTCCTTCCCTAGTTGGTGTTCATCAGGATCTTATCACAGTAGCAGAAAGCGAACCAGGACAGAACTGGTACTAGGAACATGGGATGTTGCTGGGAGGGACCTGGCCATGTAGCCTTTTATGCCTTGGACTGCTTTGTGGAAGGAAAGCAGAGGATTCAGGAGCTTCAAGTTGGGAAAGCCATTGAGTGCTCAGAGCCTAATGAGCCGTGGTGGGAGTGAGTGGTGCAGGTGACAGAGGTCTGGCTGTGATGTTTCAGAGGGGAGTCCAACAGTTCCTTAGATGCTCTATTGCAACTCTTAAATCATATATTTGAGTTAATAATCTGTGGAGGTGAAGCCTTTGCTCTCCTGGATCTACCAATGCAGCTTATCTGGAGCTGAGGAATCAGCTGTGAAATAAGAGACCATTTCCTCAGGGTCAGCACCACAGGTATTAGGGGTCCAGGTAGGCCAAGGCTGCACCTCCAGCAGGCAGCCAGTGTGGCTATGTCTAGCATAGTGTCCTTCATGATACTGGTTTCGAAGGCATGAAGGGGTCGTGGAAGGCAGAGGAGGCTTGGCACTGTGTGTCAGGGTCAGAGTCTCCCAGCAGAAGCGCCGTTGGGTGGAGGTGAAGCTTCGGTTGGAGCAGAGACCCCAGGCTGTTGGAAGTGAAAGGCTACTGGATGGTCCCACTCAGGAGCTGTCCTGAGTCTGTAACACAAGACATCTTTGTTGTGGGTGACAGAGCTGGAGAGGTTTGTGTGACTGCACAAACCTTTTGTGGCCCAGAAAACGTTGAATTCCAGACATCAAACACCAAGCTTTTTATGGTTGGATTTGGGTTTTGCTTTGATCTGTTTCTGACTGTTCCCTGGTTCTTCCTCTTGAAGTAAGAAAGCATTTAACTTGCTTCTGATTTTTATAAGAGACTTTGGATTGTTAAAGACACTTGAACTTTCAGTGTTGACATTTTTAAAGACTGAGGAACTTCTAAAGCTGAGCTTGTGTTTCATACAGTGACAATAAGATGATATCTTGGGGATGAACAAGAGAGGTTACAGTTAATGGTGATGCATTCGTGTGTCAAATTGACACAAACTCAAGTCACCTTGGAAGAAGGAACCTCACCTGAAGAACTTCCCAGACTAGATTGACCTGTGCTCATGTCTGTGACACTTTTCCATTGTTAATTGATGTGGGAAGGCCCAGGTCACTATAGGTAGAGTCATCTCTAGGCAGGTGGGCCTGGGCTATATAGGAAAGGCAGTTGAATGAGCCAGAACAAGCAAGCCAGTAAACGGTGTTCCTCCATGTTATCTGCGTCTGTTCCTGCCTCCAGGTTCCTGCTTGAATTCCTGCTCTGGTTTCCCTCAGTGTGGTGCTGTTACAGAGCAGTGTAAGCCAAGTAAACCCTTTACACCACTACACCCGCCCACGCCCACACCCCCACAAGCTGGTTTTGATCAGTGTTTTCCCCCAGTAACAAAGAGCAAGTTAGGACACTGTCCTTCCAGGAAACCGCAGAGAGACTCAGGAAATAAAGTTCACATATCTCAGAAAGCTTGCCTAAACCTCCCTGGTTCGCGAGTATACCTCCACAAGGAAACAGCCCTTAGGAGAGGAGACTGGCTAGTCTTTCTGCAGGAGGAGAGTCTTGAACCTCAGCTGCCCGAACACTGCACAGAGAACCCCAGGGACTCAGCTTTCAGGAGTCATCACCTGTGTTGGGGTGAGCTTTAAGAGATACAATGATCTTTGCATTTTATCTCCTCCTATAAGTAATGACTCACCCATTCTCTAGGGGTAACTTCTCGTTCACTTCCCTGAAACCGTTCACTCTTACTTCTCTAAGTAACCCCGCACCCATACTCCTGTAAGTACTCCAGTAAAAGCTCATCCCATCACCAAGTTGGTGATCTAGGGATGCAATCATCACTTTGGTCTATCACGGGTTCCCTGCCTGGGATGAGTAGATGTATCATGTCTCCCCTAGAAAAGTCTCACACATCAGTCCTATTTCAAAGAGCTATATCTATAAACAAGTATGTGGGACCTAGAAATTATAAACCATGTAGGAATATTGAATATAGCTGGTGTTACTGAGGCAGAACTAAAGAAGGCTTCTAGTGGATATGACTTGAACTATTTAAGAGACTGAAGGAGAGATAGACCTGCCTTACATTGTTTTCAAAAGCCTGAACTCTGGACTACTGTCAAGATAGACACACAAAAGCAAAGTGGCTGAGTATGAAATGGATGCTTCGAACTGACAATGTCTCTCAGTTATACAAGGTGGCTGCTTCTCTAGGAACTTCTCTGTGCTCCTGATGGGCCGGAGGCTAAAACTGTAGAACTTTGGCCTTCCTCAAAATCAGTGGTTTCAAATGATCTCTGCTTAGTAGAAGGGAAACTGTATGGGAAATGTGTTTGTAAATGTCTTCAGTTATAAATAAAGAACAGTTGCGCTCACCTTTGCCATGTCAATTCACACCAGCAAGGCTATTTATAAGCAAATATGCCTTGTGTGTGGTAGGTCAGGACTATGATCTTTTCTTAATATCATTACCTAAAAACAAAAGAAACTCACGTGGCAATGCTTTACGAGAATGCACTGTTCTGAAGAAACGTGGTGGCATGTCTCTGCAGTGTTAAAAGTGGAGAATGTTTATCCCTAAGCTCATGAAAACTGTATTCAGTGTTCCCACACAGGTCTTTCAGCTCACATGAGTACGAGGCCCAAGGAGATTAAGAGAAGAATTGCTTTTACTTTTTGCCATTCAACTGTAGAGTTGAAGAATCAGCCTAGGAAACTTAAAGTTGCTGTGAATTCGAAATTTTTGAAAAGTTCGTTGTTTTGTTTTGAAATGAACTCTAGAAAGGATTTCAGATGATGGCACAAAAGCAGAGGCTTCTTGTTGTTTCTGTGCCCAGCCGGCTCTCCTAAGCACAAATAGAAGCTGGAAAACTCCCTGAGAATCTGTCAGTGATCATCTCAAAGAGCTCTGTGTTACAGAGGGCACCGGTCTGAGCCTGGAGTACAGAAGTGCTCTGGATATGTTCAAGTAAATATGGAAAGACGAAGACAGCAGCAAGGTAATAAAGCTGGTAACTGATAACAAGCAATGATGAAAATCAGAATAACAGTATGAAATAAGAGAAAGACAGCATGTGGGGCAGTGTGGCTTTGCATGTGGGGATGCAAAGAAATGGATGTGTGGGCATAGGGGACAGTTAAGTGCTTATGGAGAATAGACTTGTAGAGCATAATAAATCATAGGCTTTATTGACACCTCCCTACGTGCTGTCTAATTGGAACAACTTGATTATAGACTGCAATTTGGGGACTCAACATTCTGGATTCTCTACCTTACATGTCTCCCAGGTCTCCAAACTAGGCATTGGCCATGTTCTTTTTTTTATCATAAAGATGATCAAATAATGATAAATTTCCAGAATGACTGTGAAAGTTACTTAAATTTCAAAAGTAAAATATTCCTAGTAATTGTAAAACAAAAGAGAAGTTTTCTCATGATTTCCCAAGTTTCAAGTCATTGGGCATTGGACTTCGCCCACTTCGTGATGAATGGGACCTGTTATCAATGGCTGACTGGGTTCCTATTCCTGAGTCTGTAAAGAGACCTGTAAGGTCAGGAAACTTCAAGACAAATGGGGAGGTGAGAACAGGTGGGATTTCAAGAGAGAGAATCGAAACGGATAAAATCGAGAAATTTGAAACTTGAGACTGATGCTAAGCAGTAGGTGACAAGAGCTACCATCTTGCCATTATGCAGCAGCAGGTGGCACTTGGCCATGGAAACCCAGAGCTCCTGTGGAGGGGGAATCTGGTTCCCTTCTCTTTACGTTTCCATGGAGAGACTTGCAACTCCAGAATGCTGGCCTCTCTTCCTACTTACTCAAATAGCTTAACAAATCAACTCAACTGTTTTTCTCCCTCTGTAGTCTCTCTCACTGGGCAGATACAACTATTCGGAGCTGTGGCAGGACAGGCAAATTCATTCTGAAGGAGCAGTGTTAACTGCATCAGTCCATTCACGTACTCAGGACCACAGACTCTAAACTAGACTGTGCATCTCTGTATCGGAGGTGCTCAGAATCTCCATTTGTCTGAGTCACCTGTCCCCTCAACATGTGAGGAAGGAGAAAATATGTTTCTTGAGTTCTCCTCATCTTGAATCAGACATCATTCTTGATGTATATGATAAACTCCAACCTTAAAATCTTTTTCAACAGGCAAACATATTGTTGAGAGTTCATGGGAGCACCTTAACTGTCCTATGGAGAAGACACAGTGTTGCAGCAGATTTCCTGATCCTCTGACTTCTATACCCTCTTCTGTGATGTTCCCTTAGCCTCAGGCACCAGGACAGTATTGTAGTTGTATCAGCTGGGGTGGACCACCATGGTCAGTTGCTTTCTGCATTTTGACCAGCTATAGCTTTCTATGATACTCTCCATCTGCTGCAAGGAGACGCTTCTTTGGTGAACGATGAGAGTCGTGCTTATCTTGGGTATGAGGTGACCCAAACAATGACAACACCAGATGACACATCAACTCTGATAGGGTAAATCTCGCAAGGCTCCATCCCTAGATGAAGAGTTATAGGCAATTAACAGCTTCTGAGAGAAGAGGAATCTGTCTTATCCAGGATGAGCCCTCTAACTGGTTATCCAATACCAGCAGTCAACCCTAAAAAAATTATATGAATAACACTAAATGGATTAAACAGATTATATATATATAATATATATACAAAAAATAATTAAAGAAAATGTCATGAATTTGAGAGGAAGTATGTGGGAGGGAGACAAAGGAAGTATTGGAGGGAGGAGAGGGAAAGGTAAGAAAGATGTGCATACAGCACAGATGTCTGAAATTCAAAAAGGATATATTAGAAAAAGTTCTCATAGGATGAAACAATTAGAAAGATAATGGTGAAATCTTGGTTTCTGCATCTCAACACCACCGTTGCTGGATGTGTGGTTTGGGAAAGAGGTGGCGTAATCTCTTTGAGTCCAGGTTTCCTTGTTTGTAGAAAGAGAGTAGTAAACTGTAATGTTGAGGCAAAAAGACTGTAAACTCTAAGGCTAAACAAACGGATGTGTTGTCCCTAGGATGGGAACTGGGCGTCCCTGCTCCTCTCTGTATCAACTTTTCAGGCCCACCTGCTCTCATCAGCAGAGTCCCAGTTTTAGTGTTTACCTGGTAAACCACAATGTTTTCCTTGTATCCAAACAAGAACTGGCCCTTGACCATCAACAGCAATGCAAGCAGCTGAAAACAGCCGTGGATCTCACAGGATCTGCCACTGTCCTCCAAATGACTGCTAGATTCTACGAGGAGGTTTTGGTATGAGCATCTTTTGCCTGTATTTCCACTCATTCACCTCTCTGCTCTAGACTCCGGCTTCCTGTATCTTCTTGTACATATTTTCTGCTGTCGAGACCCTCCTGACTTTCCTGCTTGGCATTGGAAACGGCATCAAGATTCTCTGTGTTATTAACCCTTGCCTGGTTCACTTTTTCTTGAACTTGCAGATTTCCTATGTTAACAAATCATAGTGGTGAACTCTGGATGTTGTGCTGTTAACTCTCTCATATCTCAGCCATGAAGATTGGAGCTATGGATTACAGCCACGGAGTCAGGTGTTCTCCCTTACTTGGTCCCATAGCTCTAGTTGGCTGAACCTTATACTTCTCTTTGTGAAATAGAAACAAATGGAGTTATTGCTGAATAAAATAAGATGGGTTTGTGGTTAGTATGATGTTTGGTGTATGTTAAAAATATTGTTAAAATTATATTGATTTAGGTGTTGAACCTTAATTTCTTGTTGTGATTTACTAAAATAAATTCTCTTGTTTTCCCCTTGAAACAGCATCTCACCATACTTCTCGGCTGTCTTGGAATTTACTATGTTGACCAGGATGGCCTTGAACTCAGAGATCCATCTACCTCTCTCTGTTACCCAGTGAGTGCCGGGATTAAAGGTATGTGCCATCATACCTGGAAAACGTCTGTCTTTTCACAGCCTCTGTGTTCCTTCCAAGTTAACAGGTTAGAAATCAATGCTATAATGGGAACATAGAAATGAGAAAGGCTAGAAGATTCATAATCTTTTTAGACTACTAAGATTAACATCTACTTAGTAGAAGTGAATATGACTACCAAGGAGGTTTGTATATTTGCAGTGATATCTATGCAGCTGTATACACTTGCATGTGCATACCTATACAGATATGCACATGCATTTGGAAGAAAACACAAGAAAGGGCAACTTTGCACCAACCACACATGGCGTAAGATTCAGAGGCAGAATGTTATACAGGTCGCAGATAGCCCTTGACTCCTACCAGTTGTAGAATAAGTGAGTTCCAAATAACAATGGAAGATGTTAAAACCTCCCAATCCAAGCCGCTTTCAGCAAGAGGAGCTGAAGGCTACGCTGATAGAAATCATCTGGAGATTTTCAGACAACAGGGCCTGAAGAACAACACCAAAGGGATGCCCCAGAATAGCAGCAAGGGCACAGCCTTGGACAGCTGTGGAAGGACAGGTGCCGCACTCACCCCAGCACTGACTCTTGATGACTCTAGAGTCCATAGCCCGCCAAGCTTGCTAATGAGAGGTATGGGGCTGAACAATCACCAAGGGCCAAGATACACATACAAGAATAAAAATAAAGTGTGTGGTTCACGTTATTTTGATGGCACCTATGAATCAGCAGAGAGAGAGAAATTAAAAAAAAAGAAAGAAAGAAAAGAAAATGGAAAAAACAAGCCACGCCGCAGTTTACAAGGCTGCTCCCATCCAGCTGAACCAGCAGTTGTGGTTCTAACACTCCTGATAGATGTGACCGAAGATGTGCTGAGACTAGCGCTGTGATTTCTCTCTTCCAGCTCCTTAGAATAAAGCCATTCCCGTCCTCTTGTGTGAGGTCAGCTGGTGCATCTTCACTGTATGATCTGGCTCTGCAATGGTCACTCTAGGCAGAATGAAAAGCACTGTGGATGAGGACGTCGTGGCAGTGATCTCTGGAACCGATGTGAAAGAGTCCATTCTTGGCCTAGAATCCTCCTGCCAGCATTTACCAGGTCTTGCTGCTGGTGACTCTAGCCAGTCATTTGGTCTGCCTTTCCATGAGATGAGGCCTGCTGAATGCTACCCTATAGGAACTCCTGAAAACCACATAGGTGAACTAGCAATGGAAATCCTGACTGGAAAGCATACCATAACTGTGTGGAGGGACATGCTGCTAAATCAGAAGAAAGCAATAATGTGTATAGCTCCTCAGGGTTCTTGATTTGAAAACTGCAAATAGAACTTGATCCCTTTGATTTTATAAACATCACGGATGCAGCCATGGGAGAATATGCTCATGAAGACAAATGTAAGATTCAGGAGACTTTAAGGATAAGAAGACCTCTCGGCATAAAATGTAAACGCAGGGAGTCAGGAGAACATACTATGAGTAACACTGACATGTAAGAGACTCTCTGGACAACACCGAATGGTCATATGGGTTGTAGCCATAGTATAAAAACAACCATTACAAACCAATGAGAGAGATAGCTCAATAGAAATGGAAATGCAGTGTGAACTGTGGCAAGCAGAGGAAGCCCCGAGTGAGGGAAGTCCTGGGTGAGCGTGTGTTTGACACAGCATTAGCCACATGGGTGTAGCACAGCCATACTCCCAGGGTGAGGCTCAGAGGGATGTGAAGCCATCCTCGGGGATCCTTTACAGATGTTTATAGTGTGCATAGAAAATGTCCACCAGATGTTTACGGCCTGAAGACAGCACCTCTGTAGAGACTGCTTCAACTAAACTTAGGTGAGCCTGCCTTTGTTGACCTGTACACATACACCTTGTCTGTTTGTTTGTGTGAATATAATAATAACCCTGTCCTCCCTGCTCAACTCTTTAGAGTTTCCATGGAGCCCAGACCACTTGATCTCAGCTTTTCTCTGTACGTGTGTCTCTGTATGTCTGTCTTTTCTTCATTCCCTCACAATCTCTATCAGGCCGATTCTGGGAGATTGTACAATGAGTCAGTCAGCAATGAACACACAAATCATAAAAGAATGAGGTATTAAGATGTTGTTTATAATTAAACAGGCATAGATTAACAAATTTAAACAAGTGAATGCTAGGGTTTTTTTGCCACATTTCCAAAGCAAACAAAATGGTTCTGATATATAGTTTGTATGAAGATAACCAATGTTGGTGTCACTATGAATGATACAGTCTCTTTGGCAATGATTATGAAGAAATACTTATATCTTTCTTATTGGTACATATGCACATACATAATCCACACATGTCCAAGCAATGTTATTCATGGAGGCAAATGACTAACGAGGAAATTACTTAAATGATTGATAAAGTAAGTACTAAGCTAGAATATTTGACCATACAGTCCTGAAAAAGTACAGAAGACACATGCAATATTTTCATGATAAATTCTTAAGTGCAAAAAGCAAGTCACAAGCCAACACTAACATGTTTGGAAAGCAAATTGTGTGTGTGCAGGCATATGGATGTGTCAGAAAAAGTGTGCATTGGATTCTATCATTCTTCCAGTGCTGATGACTGTAACTGAATAGATGTAAATATGCTTATTTTCCTCCCTGTGTCTAAATTTATAACAAAATGTGTGATGTTGTCACATATTTCCTGTGATTCTTACAGATCCAATATGCTTTCATCAAATTATAAATGAGGACTATTTATAAGATATTAAGCTATAAATTTCTTTAAATTATTTTTGTAATTAAAATATAAGATGAATCTTGACAGATCTAACATAGAGCAGGTTGCAGAGACTTTCGACATGACATATAATTCATTACAAATAGAATAATAGTAAGTCAACATCCATCAAAATAAATATTTTTATCACCATAATTTTAGACATTATTTGAACAAAACCCATGTATCAGAAAGTAGACAAAACAGTATTTTTTATAGAAAAGAAAATATTCTGAAATACGTAGAATAAATTTAGAAACTATTTTAAAAATTTCTTAATGATATTTTTATGTATAATAATCATGTTTGCAGCATGATATCCAAATGGCTTAATGTACAAAATGAATGTTATTTTCCCTCATGTTTGAAACAAGCATAGGAAAAAAATGTGTCAGGTTGCCGGTGTCAGAGGTGCCTGCCTAAATATGCCTTATGTCACATAAAAAATGAAGAATGCAAAACTGGAAGAATTCTCAGCGATATAATCCACAACCAATGGCACAATTTAACTTGTTTTGCAAATGGGAAGGCTGACGTCTTGAGAGGAGGAAGACCCACTGTGCATGGAGGTGTGTGGATTTCTGTAGCTTGCGATCAAATCAACTACTTCCTTACATCCACTGCTGGAGTATTCCACCATGGCTTCTTCATGTAGTGAAGTCCTCACAAGCCCTAAAGTGCTAGTGAGGTTGTTTGCTGTGCCTTCACAGCCCCCACCCCTTCATCCAAGTCACTGTGGCCTAGAAATAGCAAGCATCTGGACCAGCGAGGTAGGCAAGCTGGCTTAGCCAGCAAAGGCAGCTCTCACAGCCAGAGAACCCGAGTGCAGTCTCCTCGCATTGGACTCCCACGTGGTGGAAGGAGGGAGCAGATCTCCCAACTTGTTCTGTCCTTCACATGTGGGCCGGGATACACGTGCATGCATACACACATGAAATAACTGAATACACTTTAAATAAAGGGCCTGCTTCTCTGGCTTATCGAAGTAGAGCAGTGTAGAAAAGCTTTCTCTGTTCAAACCAGAGGCTCACACGAAGACACAGGATGGCAAGCTGGGCCTGGCACACACCTGTAATCCCAGCGCCAGGGAACTGAGAGAGGAAAATCTCTGCCAGTCTGGGGCCAGGCCAAGTAACATTATTATATACTATGTCATGAGTTCCAGGCTAGTTAGGGTATATAATAAGACTCTGTCTCTCAGTCTTCACGCACATGCACACACACACACACACACATACACACTCAGCAGCATTGTGTCCATGAGGGCTCACTAGACTAGATAAGTCCTGGATGTTCAGTGTCCTTTGTCTTAGCAGGAAATTCTTTTTATGAGCACAAAAATCATGGGAAGATAGAAAACAAAAAACAAACAAACAAAAAAAAGGAATAAAGGAAGGCAGGAAAGAAAGGAGAGAGAGAGAAGAAAGAAAGAGAAAACATTGGCTTTAAGACTAGTTCCTCTCTTCAGGAAAAGAAAAGAACAGAAATTTGGAAATAGTCAAATTATATTTGCATCAATTCATGTAAAACTTTATGCAAAAATGAATTTTCAAAAATGAATGTATTGTCACAAGAATGCTATAGAATATATAACATTATATCTATGTATCTATATAGATACATATTAATGTATCTATATAATATATCTAGAGTATAGATAATTACAACAATGAGCTACTGGGTTATTCTGCTGGTGGGCAATTTTGAAGAACTTTTCTTTTCCACCTTTGCAAAGGAATAAACACTCTTATTGGTACTTGAAACATTTCCTTGGAGGAAAACACTGCCGTCACCAGTTTCCCCTGCCCAAGTCCAGCAGGTCCATCTCCTACTCTCTGCTTCTCACTGTGCCAGAATTTCAAAGCCCCATGCCCACCTCTGCAGGCACTCTTCCCGTGATACTAACGTTGTCCTAATCATCAGCTGGGCAGATGCTAGAAAATCTTTTGCTGTTGTAAACAAAAAACATACTCAAGCCGCTTGAATCCCTAACACAAACAAAGAGCTATGGGGCATCTTTACTATGACTTATATCATTGAGCCTGCAAAGTTTTGTGGCAGATACCACCTATCTCAGGACAGGAAAATGGCAACTTTAGTGACTGCATTTCTTCAAGTATGGTAGTCTGCTAATGTGGGAAACGGGATGCTCCCCAGCTCTGAGTGTGTCCTCCCTCACCCAGTGGCTTGAGCCTTCATCTTTGGTGTCAGCTCGTATCACACTTGTTTGTCCTCATTAAGCTCTGAACATAAGGGCTGCATTGCTGCTCCTCAACCACTGTAGGTACCTTCTAATCTTACAGACTTCCGGCCAGCTCCCATCCTGCTGACTTGTTTTCTGTCAACTTGACACAAACTAGAGTCATGTGAAAGGAGAGAACCTCAGTTGAGGAAAGGCCTTCATAATATCTGGCTGTGGGACATTTTCTTAATTAGTGATGGATAGGGTAGGGACCAGCCCGTGGTGGGTGGTGCCATCCCTGGGCTGCTGGTCCTGGCTTCTATAACAAAGCCGGCTGAGCAAGTCTTGTGGAACAAGCCAGTAAGCAGCACCCCTCCGTGGCCTCTGCATCAGCTCCTACTTCCAGTTCTCTGTCCGAGTTCCGGCCCTGACTGCCTTCCGTGATCAGCAGTGCTGAAGAAACACAAAGAAATGAAACCCTCTCTTCACCAAGATGCTTTTGGCCATGGAGTTTCATAGCCTCAATAGTAACCCTAACTAGGACACCCTCTTTCTTACACGCTCTTCACAAAGAGTCTCACATACAGAGCCCCTTCCTACCTTTCCACTTAACCATTCTGTGCTGGTTTGCATGAACATTTGAACAACTTGCCACCAGCTGGTTTGGGGAGGTTTAGGTGGTACAGCCTAGCTGGAGGAATTCTAAAACTGGGGACAGGCTTTGAGATAAACTTTACATAGGCCACTTATAGCTCACTCCTGGAGTCACCATTTGTAGTGGAAGATGCGCACATGCACGCTCGGCTTCCTGCAGCTGCGAGGCCTGCCGCCTGCAGCCATGCTCCCCTCTCTTACACTCCTGGAAGCATAAGCCCCCAAATTCTTCTATAAATTGCCTTTGTCATGGTTTTTATTTCTCAGCAGCAGAAAAGTAGCTAATACACAGGTCTACCCCCTCATCTAAGAGACACCATCAGCAGTTACCATTCACTAGCTTGTACAACTCTACTTTAAATCTCGGCAGAGCCTGAAGAAATACCGGCCAAATTTCTAAGTTTTTTTTATCAGTCCCCTCATAAAAATGCACACTGTCTGGTTCCCCGCTGTGCCCTAGCACCTGAACACCACCTCGTAGGTACCCAACAAGCATTCAATGGTGAGTACTTGGATGTCTTTGCCTTGCAAAGATCCAACTAAACATACAGGAGGTAAAGAAAACTCTGTAAAGAAAAAAAAAAGTATAAAATTTGGCTCTTGCTCCTACAACCTGTCCCCTAGCACCTGGCACGTCCTTCTGCAGAAAAAGGCTAAATTAGATTCAAACCATAGGGTGGGCTTAACAGGTACTAAAAATAAGTATCAACACATAAATTTGGATGTTAGCAAATCCCACTCCAGATCTTTAAACTAATTCTATGTATGCAATATAAACTTAACATATCTACCTTAAAAAATACCACATGTCATAGGCTTAATTCAAAGGAAGTTTGGGAAATTATTGTGTGATCTTTCAGGGCCGGCTAGATCTACACAAGCACACTGGAGCAAGTCCTGGAGGAGACTTGGAGTCTGTAAGGGAGAGAGGTTGAGGGGGTGTAGAGCAGGTACCAGGGTTTTCAGGTAGCAAGAGCTGGATGGACTCATATATATTTATGAGCGCCCTTGTCAGCATGTTCGACTGGTTTCTCTCACCTTCTCATCACCGTCAAAAGACGCAATATACATCTGCTGAGTGAATGAGAGACTCAGGGCTTACCATTGAAATGAGAATAGATGGTGGCCCTTGTTACCAAGCAGTTTGTTTACACGATACCGAGAGCATTAGTTGAGAGTAGGATTCCTGTTGGACGTTGGAATTGCATGGACCTTACCTCGAAATTTCTCTGGAAAGATTCCAGCGCTGCCCTGGGGCATTACGTCCTGAGAGTGTGCTGGGGTGGTGCTACTTACTGACTTCTATGGGAGACCATGGTTCCTGACTGACGTCCTCCGTAAAGTCCAACAGACCAATTGGAACGGGAGCAGTCTTCCATGGGAAAATATCACAGAAGCAAACCAGTCTTTGAAATGCAAAAGTTTACAAAAGTTTAATTAATGCAAAGGCTGTCTCCTCTGTGTAATCTTTCAAACTACTTGCAAAGGAGTGGCTCCTTCCTTCTCAACCCTGCTCTATGCCGTACCTGGAGAGACAAGGCCCACACTGCTCTGCTCGCCAGAGCCTGTCCCTGTGCCACAGCTGCAGTAATGAGGGTTCTGATCACCAATGAAGACTTCTAAAGTGAATTTGATGACATTCCGTTGTAGTTTCTTCATAATTTTACCATGCATCTGAAAGCAGTGGGAGACTGGCTGTCAGTAACTTAGGAAGAAAGGTAAAGCAGCAATATTTTAACCTGTTTCTCAAAAGTCTCATAGAAAACCACTTCAATTCTGTCTTATGAGACAGTTTGGGAGACTTGGGTTTCTGTTTCTTTTTTCTCTTACTTTTTGCTGCTTGGGTTTATAATCAGAAGAGAGAGATGTGTCCTGTGTGGTTTTGCTGTGCAGGAAGAACAATAGGAAATTCTTTGCTGTGTTTCTTCACAGGCTTGTTTATGTGCTTAGACTTACTGGAGTTGTATCCCCTGTAGAATATAGACATCGGAAAAAATGGTGCATAAATCATCATAATTTTCCATAATTGCAAAATATTACTCCACATAAGGCAGCTTACTTTGTCAACACTGAAGACATTGTAAGTTCTCATTTTCTCCCTTAACACTGTCTTTTGCCTTTATTTTTGTTTTTGTTTGAGAGGAGTCTCACTCTGTACACCAGGCTAGCCTGAACTCACAGAGATCTTCCTGCCTCTGCCTCTGCAGAGCTAGGACTGAAGCACCCCATGCTAAATTAAGTAATTTTTTATATTTTAAATTATTTTAATCGAGGCTCAAAAGTGTGGTAAACAGATTTTCACTGTATATTACAGTATTATCTACAGAGAAGAAAAAGAGGAATTTTAAATTCTTGGATATTCAATTTTCAGAAGTTTGTGGCAAGCATGACCTTGGCAGTGTACAAATAAGATTCATAATTAATCATGGACCCATCCATTAAAAGTTACATCTTCAAAATTCCTAATATTATAAGTGAAAAAAAATTGCTTCAGAAATCTGAAATTTTTTGCTCACAAAGTAAAATAAAATGTGAAGCTTTCAATGTGAAGCTATTCCTTCCTTCTTAGTTGTCACTTATTAGAGGCATTGCATCAGTGCTCCTGTTTCCATAGCAACAGTTGTTTGTACTATGGTGATAAAACAAATGAAATAAATAGTCTCTTTTAAGAACCTTCAAGTCATTCAATCCAACGAGGCTGCCTCATAGCAACAAAAGGATGGATTACATGACTTCAAGCCTAATTTTATGCTTCACTGCTTAAAACACAGACAAAAATCTTACAAGTTTATTTTCAGTGCATGCAAAAATATTCAGGGGGTTGCAAACAACTGGCTTAAGGTCGGATATACAGGCAATAGTACAATTTGAATTTTAAAACCATAATGTCTAAGCTCACTACACACCTGAGGTTTGCCACTGCTGTGAAGTAGTCAGGGCCAGGTACCGATTCTCTAGTTGTTGCTAAAGTTCTAACTTATGACCCCAATTTTCATAATCACCAAAAGCTAGCTTCACCCCTTAACAATATAGCCACAGAGCTATGAGCTTCCCTATCAGGAGGTATGGTAGGCTCACCCAGCTAAGGCCTGCTCAGTTACCTCCTGACAATAACAGGGGTCCGAGAAAGGAATCTCCTGGGTGAGAGTCTAAGCTACCTTGACTGCTTTCTCTGTTTCCTAAGCACAGAATGTGGCTTCCTGCTCACTACTGCCTATGGCCGCAGGTGCTCCCAATGTTTCTATAATAGTTGGTAATCATTGTAAAATGATCCTTTGTCTGAACAAGGGTTTTCAGAGCTTCATAGGCTTCACGTAAAACCAGGGGCCAGCCACAGACCCAAGAATCACAGGAAGAAGGCAAATGGCCTATGGGTATCTGTGGGTAGCCAAGGCTCAGATGACTTTGTTTCCAGGAGTTTTTAGTTCACCAGGACCCTTCCTTAGCACTCTCCTGTTAACTGAGCAATTTGCCTTGCTTAGGACTCCATAGGTCACTTGTAAATGTTTGTGACATTGAAGGCTCTAAAAGGTATTTGCCAAAGTCCTCCTGTCCTCACGGCTTTATCATCAGATGAGAAACCATGTGGCCATTTCTGAGCAGGGTGAGCTCTTTGAATGGACTGACATTCTGCAGATGCCCTAGTTCTGAAGGAAACTTATGAAAGTCATCTGTTTCCAGGTCCATTCCCCTCTGAGCTAAATGAGTGATACTTTCGTTCCAGGAGGTCCAAGGCTGGTCATAGCTGAAGAACACCTGGCGGGCACTGAGCCAGAGAACACCCACCATTCCACGGCCACAGTCCCATGCAGTCCTCTGCACCCATCAGGGTGGGGACCACATAGAGAGTGACATGTTACATTGGGCTTTGCTCTGGTCTCTTAGTTCCCTTAATGCCTTTATTGATGGTTGCAGAACACGGACTAGGAAATAATGCCAAGAAAGAGAATTTGGGGTATGTTCTTTTTGTTAAAATTATTAAAATATTAAAATTAATATTTTAAATATTTCTTTCATGCTCCCTGCTTCTATGAGAGAAGAGGGCCGAGGCTTTCAGAAGTAGTGGATCCATTTTTCCTTTAAGACCAATTATAGGAAGCAAGTCATATCCATGAACATATGTAGATTTTGAGTGTTTAATGAGCAGAAGTTATGAGATGCGTTATAAAAGTGACAGCAAGTGTTGACAATCAGCAAGGCACCTGCCACAGTCATTACCACCCTCCCCAGGGTCCCCTTCTAAACATGGAAAGCCATTATAGCCCCTCGTCTAGAAGTGGAGAATTGGGGAATGCACACATATGTGCAATGTGCTCATTAAGCAATTCACTCCAGATTCATGAGTCCCTCTCAATTATTTTCATTCTATATTAAATTTATTTAAAGTGGATATATCAAAATCATGAGCATTTTACCCACTTCGGGGTAAAAATGCCATGTGACATTTTGATACATGTACACATTGCATGTTATTGGAGGCCTACCAAGCATCCTTCTCACCTCCAACATTTCTTCATTTTTTGTAGTTAAAATATATAAAAATCCCCCCCATATTTTAGAAGTACACAGTCTATTGTCCTTTCTCTCACCTTTCTGGGAAACAGCCTACATTATTGCTTGGGAAGTCTGAGGAAGCCCACAGAACCTCCATCTTTATTTAAAATGGGTGTTGTTTTCATCATGAATGTTTTCACTAATTCTGACTTCAAAATGTTTACAGTGTGTGTGTGTGTGTGTGTACCTACATAGCACACAGCACACAAGTGGAAGAGGAAAACTTATAGAAATCAGTGTCCTCTCCTTCCACCATGTGAGTCTCAGGGATTGAACCCTGATTATCCAGCTTGGCAGCAAGCCCCTTTAGCCATCTCACTAGCTCTAATTTTGGTATTAAGTGTGGCATTAAACATTCTATATATTGGTTACAGAGTTTATTGACACTTCTTAGATTGCCTGCCAGCGAATGCTTTCCTCACCTAACTCTGAAGCATCCTTGTTGAGGAGTATGACAGACAATTGTAGACCCAATAATGAAGTATATGAAGCTTATGAAAATATTTAGAAGCTGTATACATAGAAATGAAACTTACAAACCATTTGTAAGAAGTTACCAGAGACAAGTGTAAACCACATTCTGCAAACTCCCTTGGCCCATCACAAAGTAGAGTCCACGTGTCAATCAAAGACCTGTGTGTTCAAGTTTCAGTTTTAACAAGAGTTAAGATCATTCTAGTTTGCTGCTCTTAAACAACAAGATGATTTTTATTCTAAATTTATACATCCACTCAAATTATTTTTGCCATTTGTAAGATTTTTCTGAAGTGGAGGATATATGTGTTCATCAAATGATGACTGTATTATAAACATACTGTCTCCTTAACTGGGGTTTCCCCATTGACTTCATTACTTTTCAGAATCACAAATCATGATTTCTTTTCATCACATTTGCTTTAAACACCAGTTACTTATTTATAGCTCTTTCCTGATGTGGGATTCCCCTCTGGATGCTGTGAATATGTTTTATTACCATTGGCTAATAAAGAAGCTGATTTGGCCTATGGCAGGGCAGGATATAGCTAGGCAGGAAAGCTAAACTGAATGCAGGGAGAAAGAAGGTGGAGTCAGGCAGATGTCATGTAGCTGCCCAAGAAGCAGATATGAGGTAACAAACCACAAGCCTCATGGGAAAATAGAAAAATAATAGAAATGGATTAATTTGAGATGTGAGAGCTAGCTAGAAATACCCCTGAGCTGTTGGCCAAACAGTGTTGTAAGTAATATAGTTCTGTGTGATTACTGGGGTCTGGGTGTCTGGGAAAAGAAAGTGCAGCTTCCATTTGCAATGTCTTGTGAGCTGTGTGAACTCTGAGGAATGAACCATATTACTCTTATTGAGTCTGCTTCCCTGGTTACCAGCGACTTTTCACTCTGTATTTTTATGAGCCTTAACAGTGGGTTTATCTGGTGGTGCAATTACCAGACTGGGGGATTTAAAACTATTGTAACAGAGTACGCATGACAGCCAGCACACCACATGGGCCTGCTATTACAGTCCCACACATCTGAAGGGAGGAATTTCTCTCGAGGCATAAGAAGTCTCCACATTTGAAGTTTGTCTTCAGGGAATGCCTTTGAGTAGAGAAACAGTTAAAATACAGCCTCCTATTTCTCTCTGTGCCTCTCTTAATCTGAAACTCTTATACTGCCCCTTTCTGCTTGACAAATTCACAAGAACATCCAATATAATGAAATACACTCACGTTCTCCAGTGCTAGGATTCATAAAACAGGAAGAAGCAGGCTCCTGGCTCTTCTCAAGCAAGAGCAGGGGTATCAAAACTTTAGAGTGTGTGATTTTTCCATCACTTTACCTACTGCTCCAAATCTGTATTCATTTAAGGAGTCCCATTTGGCTCTTTGCCAAGGGCTGAGTTGGAATCGCTTGCCTACCAAAGAGTGGTAGCATCTGGCCTTGATCACGCTCCTGATTAGAGCAACCAAAGCCAAAGGTGAAACAAGGTGAGGGGATGAGAAGCCGAAAGCAGAACCTGGGTTGGAGATGAAGGAAAAGGAGAGTCACAATTAAGCACACATCCATAGCACGGCCCTGGGTGTACTTACACAGCCCAGGTCCCTCTCCCCACCCACGGGCAGCCAGGAGTCTTCAGAGACTCAGTGTCCATCCATCACTTCTGCCCTGGCGGCTTGACTTTGAGCCTCAGATCACAAATGTGTGCCGCCTTTTCATGGGTGACATCTGCATCTGACTGAGCATCCCTTCACAAAGGGACATCCATCATGCTGAGAGTGGAGTTTCGGGGGCAACTGTGATTAGAGACCCTGCAGGGGAATGGAGAGGCCTGTGGGCACATTCCTCAGGCTGCTGTCCTTTGCCTTAGTGAACGTCTTAACTTTAGAGTGGCAAGGAAGAAGACTGTGTTTGTTGGAATGTCTAGGGGTTGATTCTCTTTCCCCAAGTGTGTGGTTAGGCAGTCTTGTGAGTTCATGTGACTTTGTAAAGCAATCACAGGAGGAGTTCTTAAATATGGCTCTAGGGCTTAGAGGCCCTCGAAGCTAAAGCATCTTGATTTGCTCCACCAAAACTATTCAAGCCAAATGCTGTGACCTTCCTGTGACACTGTTCTCTCTCCATTGGACACTGGATATTTTCTTTTCCCAGCATCAGGACCATAGAACTCAGTTTACTGTCAATTGTGTCACTGGCAATTGTAAAACCCTGGAACTATGACAACCTGTCTATAAAACAATCACAGAAACACTAATATTAATGATTAAGTCACATGGTTGAATCTGAGCAGTGGTGGCTGTGGATTTCCTTTCCCCATGACCTTATAGAATATTGGTGAGTTTGACTTTTGTTCCCTCCTCCTTCCTGACCTATCTCTGCCCCTCCCCCATCCCTCCTCTTGCTCAGCCCCTCTGCTTCCCCAAGTCGGTAATTGGGAGACCTGCTAAGCCTCAGCCTCACCCCATTCGCCCTCTGATCTTTATTGGGAGTTTTTCTTCATTTCCAACCAGAAGCCTGATTTCTGTACATTCAGGGACTTCCAGATGCTTTGTGTCCCAGGTTCCAAGCTGAAACGGAGGTGTGGTAACTTTAAAACCCACACATTGTCCCAATCAACGCAAATAAACCTCTCTTGCCTACTGGGAGACGGGAAGCCAGGAATACAGATTGAAAATAGAGGGGCGCATGCACCAGCATTCGGTCCAACACCTTCAAGGACTGTCCTGAATGTTTTAAACTACGGGAGATGTCGAGGTTTAAGGCAGACTGAATTTGCAAAGAAAATGCCATGTGGGAAACCACTCTAAAAACCTGCACTGTTCACACGCTCCCTGGCTTGGTTGTCCCTAAACTTTAAGGTCTCTTTTTTAGGAGAACTACATGCAAACATTCACAGAGGTAGTATTTTTAATTAGCTTCCCTCACTTCACTGCTCAGACTCTCACTCACTGGCCTTTAGTGCTCACCTTGGGTTATTTTGGTTTCCAAAGCCCTGGTCTAACTTACAGGGTATAATCGAGAGTCCTTTTGAGCAAGAATCTATGTTTCCTTGTTTCCACTCAATCCCCTTGGAATCCCGAAGAATACACAGAGGCAAAGAGTACACTTTTAAAGCATACTTCCTCTGCTGGTTTATTAAAATCTTAAATGCTTTTTTTTAACTTACAGAAAATAAAATTTGGACATATATTTTACATTCTGGCCTTATGGTTTAATGACACCTTTGTCTCAAAATCATGGTCATCATGGCTCTGATTGTTTGAAACAATACCAGCCTTGTTGGGAAACGATTGGCAGTGGACTTTCTTCAGGGGGAAGGGAAAAAGTATGAGATGCTGCTGTTTCTCTAGCAGAGAGGCAGGCTAAGCATTGACTGAAGAGGGAAGAGAAATGGGGAGGTGGCCTTTCCAATCATCCATTCCGTACGACATGTATACCAAGACAACGGATTATCCCACTGACTCAAACTATCAAACAGTGCTGTGTGTATTTTATCATTTTAAATGATGGTGAGTCTGATGAGGGGATTCAAGGCTTCATAAATGGGAGCTCAGAAGATGCTGGCAGATTTTGTGTGACGACTCACAACAGTTACAAAGCAGGTCCTACTAGTCCCTTCTCCTGTCACGGTGAGTAAACACCTGACAGGAAGCAGGGAGGAAGGATTGATTGGGGTTCATAGTCTGAGAGGCTAGAGTCCATCATGGTGTGGAAGGCGTGGTGGTGGGAGCCGCTTAAGGATGCGGCTGCTGGAAGTGAGCTGCCTGCTCACTTCTCGGTGGACCAGGCAAAGCAAGGGGAATTCTGGGGCTCACCTGGATTGCTCTTTCTTCCCTCGTATGAGGATGAGTCTTCCTCCCATGAATCCTCTTTTGAAACCTCTCACTGACAAACCCAAAGGTGTGGGGACGCGGATCTTGTTCCATTGGGTTCTCAAGTCTCCTGTCTGTGCCTCAGGCCTTGCTCCCCATCCTGCCATCTCTTAGCCCTTCTCTAATACGCCATGTTGTAATATGTAACAGAGGTGGAGAACCTTTCGGCAAAGGCCAAACGAGATGGCTATCTTCAGCACTCTGTCTCCACCTGCAGACATACTAGGATGCTATCAGAGACACTCTTCCCAAAGGCAGTGTGTCACAAGGCTTTTGTCCTGCTTTCTACGGTGTCGGTCCTGACTGGCTTCGAACTGGTAATGTGCTAGGATAGTAGAAACATTTCCTAATGGGCTAGCATTCCTCAGTCCCAGATTTACAGCAAAGAGATGATCTCGGGGCCTCCTCACGTTTGAGCACAGGACTGACAGGCTCAACACTGATGGCCAGACTCTCCTGGCCTCTGGCCCTGAGGCCGCTTTGAACCATCTGGTTATTGGGAAACACTCCTAGATTCCTGCACTGTGGGATGGCGGGCACTCCTATTCAGTTAGAAGTATTAGGAATATGCGATGTTTCTTTGAAGCCACCTTCCCGAAATCTTGGGGATAAAGCTGTTAATCGGCTAAACTGTAATCCTGGATCAGATTTCTGCCCATGTCAGGACTGCTTCGATGACAGAGCCCAGGCCTAAAATGGAGCTGCGGGCTTGGAAGCCAGCCGTCACCAGTGTTACATTCTCTGGGCCCTCCATTGCTAGAACTCTTCCCAGAGTTCTATGCTACATTACGTCTCCTCCTTCCAGATCTCAGCTGTCACAATACAGAAGTAGCTACTCGACTCCAAACGTGTAATAATGGTGCTTTGTGGGTGAAGAATTAGCTACGAGACAGGAGGGTTTTGCTACAGAGAAATCATTAATTTCACTATTTGGAGAGGTGTTTAAAACCGAATGTATTTGGGAAGCAATTTTACCCACAAAATGGTATATATTTAAATAAGGCCACAACAACCTAAGATTCACCATTTGACACATGAAAACTACATGCAAATATTGAACAGCAGGAAACTGGATCCCTGGGAAGATTGATATTGGAACCCTGAAACCAAGTCCAAGCTAGATACCACCACGTACGGAAAGTCAACCCACTACAGTTCAAACTGCTGATGACTGCGTCATTTGGCTGAAAATCCACTAGAGAGAGGTGAGGGGAGCAAGCATGAGGCGAAGAGACAGTCAGAACCACATATAAGTGTCTGAGGCTGGACTAGACTTGCTCAAGCTGGATTACACTGCATTGGTCCTCTGCACAGCATCTCCATCTCTCAGAGGAGACCCATGTCTCCTGTGTCTTCAGGTGGTCTCAGGGAACAAATACAGAGCTCCGGCCATGGCGGTTGCTAACATAGTATTTGAGGAGTGATTTAGATGCCCCCTCAAGCATTTCCTGAGCCACCACTTCACTGCCTCTATTTGTTCACCAACCTAGCTCTACGCAAGGCTATTATCAATTATCTCCCGTCACTTTTCTCAACAATAGAAGCCTCCAAGGTCAACCATGTGTCATTTGGGTCTTTTAATCTTTGTCCAGAAGTGTTAGAGTTTTTTTTTTTCTTATCATTCTGGAAGAATCTTCCAAGCAGTTCAAGGACTGACTAAAGATTGCAGAATTCACATGCTTCTGCCAAATAGTGCTTAATATTAACACCAAAAAGAAAGAATATTGGTCCTAAAGTCATGCCGGAGCAAGTTCAGGCAGAGAACAAAGCATGTCGTGTGTGGATTGCTCAACTAGCATGCTTCTCATAACACTGACACTATTGTCAGCAATAACAAAGCCCGAGAAAAGGCCTTGGCAGAGGTAGTGTACATTTATTTGTTTTTGAGCTTTGATAATAAGTTGGCTGTGATGTGATCTTTATTATACTGAGGAGTGTAAAACGCAGCTTGTTTTTAAAAACCTTTGACAATTTCTGACAGATGTTTATTTCAATGGCACCCAGGGCTCTGCATGTCTCATGGCATTCTGTTCTTGCTCGCTTTTCTACACAGAACTTCCCAGGTAAAGACGACATGCCTGGACTGATTTCAGCTTGTTATGCAGCCCCACGTTGCAGCAGCCAGTTTGGCTCTTACTGTATGTGATGGCTACAGAACTTCAGTTTAGTTATGGGATAGCCAATGGGCCAGCATTTGTGCTTCGTCTGGGACAGTTTTGCCTAAGTCCAAACTGTGTACTGGATTCTCTGTTGTAGGGGTTTAGGCATAGTTTTGTACATGCAGCAGTGAATTTACCCGTCAGAGTAGCTGATACATACGGGCTTTAATAGAACTATTTCCTTAAGAGAAATCCATCCTAAGGAGTCAGGGAGGTTACATTTTGGAAGAATTTGAACAACAAAACAATTCTGGAGGATCATAAAATTTCTTGTTTTATGAGTTCTCGTTTGACTAGGTTAAGTTAACCTTAATATTTTGCACTGTTTCCCTAAAAGACTGAGAGTCTATGAGGAAGAGATGCAAAGGCAAAGTCAGTGAACAGCCTGGTGCACAAGCTAGGCACATGTAAATTCAGGCTCAAGGAAGACCAGTGTGACAAGCTTGAAACTACAAAGACAAAGCCAATACACTGCCCTCTGTGGTATTTTTTCAGATAGGAGGAGGCTCAGCACCAGTCACAGAAAACCAAGAGCCATGTTTTTGTAGACAAGGAAGATACTTTGTAAACTTTGCAGTTTGAATGCTTTTAGGTGGAATGCACAACCCCCGTCCTTATGTTTCTAGGGTCTAGTGCCTGACTCCTTGTGGCTTTTGAGTTTGGGATTCAAATCATGCGTTAGCTCTGGACCACTACCCCCTCATGGTGTGTTGGTGTTCTAGACAATGTGCAGACTCCCCCATGGAAAGATGCAAACGAAGGTAAATCCAAAAGTGTGTACTACTATCTAAGGCTTCATTCTAACTTCATGCAGATCGCTGAAGACAGTGAGCAAGTACCCGGCTGCTTTCACTGTCAAGTTCATGGCCCTTTGAATGCCAGTGAATACAGACTTCGACGTGAGGCCATGTTTCTCCTGCTCTCTCTGCGTGCCTCAGAGATGCCTTGCTCCACCACCTTTCCTCAAACCAGCATCTCCCTCAGCTGCTTCTCTTCCTTGACACAGAGATTAGGTTTGATGCACTATAAAAGCATGAGATTGAAAATGCTAAAACAGAAGAAAATGTCAAAAGTTGGTATTTGTATTCTCAAAATGTCTTGAGAGTATGAGTCAATTTATGCTAAGTGGAAGATTCACTGCTCTGCAATTCAGGATGGTACAGTTAGTCATAAAATCCCACACAGGGCAGAGGCCAAAATCAGTAGCACAAATAGGCAGTTTTCATTTTCTGAATGATGAAACTATAATCTTTATGGAAGCTGAAACCTCACTATACTGTCTTATCCCCCACATATGACTTTGACATTTTTAAATTACTTTTTATTCATCCATTCATTTATTTATTTTTAGACAGGGTCTCACTATGTATTGCATGGCCTGGAACTCACTATGTAGACCAGTCTAGCCTCAGACCCACAGAGGTCTGCCTGCCTCTGCCTCCTAATTACTGGAATTAAAGGTGTGCACCATGATGTCCAGCCTTGATTTATTTTTGCTAATAAGTTCTTATAAAAACTGTAATATTTGAGCCCTTATAATTGACTTTGACTTTATTGAATATAAAAAAGGCTATATGTCATAATACAATTTAAATATTCAGTAACATACACAAACACACAAAAAATTCCTTCTGAAATCAAGCAGATTATATATATATATATAAAATACACACACATGATCATCTTTTCCAGGATAAAGAAAAATACTACCTTCTTTTTCTCAATAATTTATTTAGTTGTTGAGAATAGCAAGGTACATTATTGTGCAAGATATTCTGGGTACCTTTAAAATGGAATATCAAAATAGTCTCAAGGCAAAATAAGCTAACTTCAGAAATGAATTAGCTTTTTGGAAGACTGTTATGTATTATTATTTCAAATAAATAATAAAGGTGGATAAATAAACTTTAAAAAGAACATGACTGGTAAAGTTACACAGAGAACCCTGTTTCAAACAAAAAAAAACAATAAAAATTATGGCTGCCATCAGTTATTTTGTCAAAATGAAGGTACATTTGAGAACAAAGAAAGAGGCTGGAAGAAAAGATAATAATGATTCATTTGTGGGTAGTTCCAGAATTCACATATACTCTTTATTTTGTAGCTTATCTTTTTCAGTGTTATGAGTGAACCCAGGGCCTCACATCTTCTATGACCCTTCATTTTTGAATGAGTAAAGGGAATTTCTTGGCCTTTTCAGTGTAATTCTCCTGGTCATTAGAAATGCTGAGTCTCTTATTGATTGAGCATTTACATATCTTATTTTAAGAAATCTGTTTTCAGATCCTTTGCTCATTTATAAAATTGGGCTATATATTTTTATGATTAATTGAAATACAAAATGTCCCCATAGACAAATTAATTTTAACACTTGGTCACCAGCTGGTGATACTGTTTGAGAAAGTGGTGGGCTCTTTAGAAGTAGAGGAAGTGAGTCACAGGGGGCTGGCCTTGAAGCCTGGTAACCAAGCCTCACTTCCTGTTTGCTCTCCCTTTCCTGATTGTGGGATGTACTTTCTCTAGCCTCCCTGTGTTCCCTCCCTACCTGAGGCCATGCCTTCCTCACCAAGGTATCCTGGTGGTTTCCTGCTCCTTCCCTTCCTCACTCTGATGCTAGATGGTTCACTCACCACTGTTCTTGCAAAGACTTCCATTTTTCTCAATGAATTGTCCCAACAAACTTGTCAACAAAGATTACTTACAAAGGGAGGAGCTTAGTCTGACTCTACAATCAGGAGAAGATTGGCTTATATTTGTTAGAACTTACCTGTAAATCAACTCTTTTCACTTTGTTCCAAATTTTATTTGGTTAGATATTAATATACCCAGTACATCCTACTTCTGGTTACTACTAACATAAAACATCTCAAGAGATTCTTTCATATTAGCCTTTGTGCCTTTGGATTACATGCTGGATTCTTGTAGAGAGATTCATTCATTCATTCTTTCAATATCTGCCTGTTATTGGAGAATATAATATATTTGTATTTAATGTCCTTACCAAGAAAGTGTGATATATGTCCAGTATTTTGCTACTTTTTGGGCTTCTGATGTTTATTTGCCCAAAAGAATTATATATCCATATGAAAACATGTGTGGTGATATTTTGAGCAGTTTGTTAATAGTTCTCAAAACATAGCAGGAACTAAGATGTCCTTTGGTAGGAGAATGGATAAATGCATTCATCCAAATAGCATATACTGAAATAAATGAGGAATAAAGTATATCTGAAAAAAATGTATCAAGTCATGAAAATACATGCATGTGAAATAAGTTGAAGTAGTTCATTTGAAATGGCTGTGTGTCATGTGATTATGGCATATGATACTATGGAAAGGCCACAGTGTGAAAATAATAAAATGTCAGTGGTTTTATGGAGTACAGGTGGAGGAAGAGGAAGAGATCTTTAAAGCAGTGGAAATGCTCCCTAAATGCTATGTTGCTTACAGTGATGGACACATGTCATGGGTTTTCTAAACTCATAGAACTGAAACAGCAAGAACTGAATTTTAGCATTAACTCTATACTTTGTGGATTATAATTCACCAGTCCAGGTTCCTATGCTATGGCAAACATACCACAGTAGTGGCAGAGACTGATAAAGAAGGAAGTTCTGTGTGCTTGGGGAACCTCTGAACATGTCTCTACATGCTAAACCCAACTTCTTCTTAAAAATAAAATCCTTCAAAAACATCCAATACAGTAAAGACAAAGAGCAATGTTGTTATAGATTAACCCTATTTCCCTCACAGATACTGCCTCAAATGTCTCCTGTGCAAAGAAGTTCTTGTGAAAAGCCAATCTGTATGAGCTTCTTTTGCTACCAATGTCTTTGCTTTACTTTAATGTGTTTCCTGTTTTCATTTGAGAAACAATTTGGCAAGTTAATTCAGGTATTATTTCATATAATTTTCATAGGGATTGCTTCATATATAATGCCTATTATTCCACCCAGCACCTCTACACAATGTAATATATACTGAATATTGACTATGTTGTGAAGTATTAACAAAATGATGAGGGAATGACCTTTCAGATAGCTTTTATTTGGTATATCATTCAGTAACTCAGCTTGCTTTTAGGTAGGTTGCATTGTCTCCAGTTCAGAAATGAGACAAATGAGGCTTAGATAATTTGTTCAAATGAAAGCATACATTTACAGAAGTGTCAAGATTCCAAATCTGACTTCAAAATGAGGAATTCCAACTGAATTTCTGGACCATTCCATCTAATTAGGGGTGATTCTATGCTGTGTTCAAGGGAAGCTCACAGGGAAATCAGTGACTTGGTCCAGTTATTAGAAGACATCACCACACAGGAAAAAGTGTGGCAAGCAATGAAGGATGCCACACCTCCGTAGATAACCAGAGGGCTCAGCCTGCGAAGGAAGGGGATGAGCCAGGCTGAAGACTCTGATAAGGGGAAGTAAAGGATGGTGTTTAGTAGATAGCATCGATGAGGGGAGAAGAAAGGGAAGTAAAATAAGGGCTAAAAATTCTTAAAGGTGGTGATAAGAGTGGAAACAGTTGAAAACACCAAAACAGGCAATGAAAACATTCTCCTGCCCCCTTCCCAGATTACAAAGACTTGAGAGAAGAAAGCAACATAGTAAAGGAAGTCAGAAAATAGTTTCCTCAGAGAAAAACTACTTTGCTTAAGGAACAGTCAACGGAAGCTCTGAGAAGATGGTGAGAGCGGGGAGGAGAAGATGGGGGAAGTGGTGAGAGCAGAGGGGGAAGGAGGTAGTGTGAGCAGAGTGGGGAGAAGGTGGTGTGAGCAGAGGGAGGAGGTGGTGAGAGCAGGGAGGAGAAGATGGGGGAAGTGATGAGAGCAGAGGGGGAAAAGATGTTGGGGGTACAGGTGGTTGAAAGTAGGTGGGGAACCAAGGACTAAGACCAAACAT
>LOJH01009455.1:0-21226 GCA_001685095.1 Ellobius talpinus
CCCACCTACCTCTATTCCTTGCACAGGCCCAAGACAGTTTCTTTATTAACCAATTGTATTCACACCATACAGAGTGGAATCCCACATCATGAAGGATTGTTGCTTCCTGGTTCACTCCTATGGCTTGCTCAGCCTGCTTTCTTATAGTACCCAAGACCACTAGCCCAGGGATAACCCTCTCATGGAGAGTTGTGCCCTTCCACATCAATTATTGTTCACAAAAGCACCCTGCATGCTTGCCTACAAGCAGATCTATGGGGCCCTTTTTTCAATTGAGAGTTTCTTTCCTGAGTGATTCAAGTTTGTGTCAAGTTGACTTAAAATTAACCAGGACAGTATTTTCTAGGGTAAAGTTTATTTTCATGTCTTTTATTTTTAAAATAGAGTTGTTTACTTTCTTATCATTGAGTTTGTAAGTACAGGCCTTCCACAAGACATATTCTGTGCAAAGATATTTTCTCCTAGTACATTACATGAGAAAGGACGTATAAGTGTTCACAGATTTAAAATCATTGGGCATGTAACCCCAGAGCATGCATCATGGGTTTCAGCAACTGCTAAACAGCAGCCAGAATGGGGAAAAGGGGAAGAAACAAAAGAGTTCCACAGTTCAGCTTCTGTCTACTTTCACCTCCATCTCTGAAATTTCTAGCATTTTAGACATTATTTTCAAATATACATGTATGGGAGTATGTGCACTTGTGTGCAAGTGTCTGGGGAGGCCAGAAGAAAGTGTAAAGTGTTAGAACCAATCCCAGCCTGACCCTGGAGCTGGAGTCACAAGCAATTGTGAGCTATCTGATCCTCTGTGAAGGCAGAGCATTTGCTTAGCCACTGCGCCTTCACTCCAGCCCCGAGTTCTAGCATTTTATATAGTCCAGATGCTTTCTTTCCTGGGCTACCTGCTTACCTTAGCTGCTGCTGTTTTAGGCTGTGAAGTGAATACGGAGCTTCTGTTTGTTTCTCTCTGGATGCAAATCAACAGTACAGTTTCTATATTTCACAGCCCCCGTTGTAGGATCACTAGAGCCAATCAGCACATATGGAATTTAGCCCTAATTATGTATGTGGTATGTGTTATTTTTCTTGCTTTGCCAGTCTTGAGCTTATGAACTGACGGACACAGTGATTCATTCAATCCCAGGAACGAGATACTCACCTCCCTATGCACACAGTTGTTCCCTTCCCCATGGTTTTACACAGCTCGGAGTTTGCACAAGTCCTGGTTACTGCTAGATTATCACCCTGGCTTTCAAAGACACAGAACCTGTAACATAAACATTGACTCTCATAATACCATTTAAAAGTCTGCATGGTTAAAGTCACCACAGTGTTTTCAGATCAATGGGAAGGGACTTTGGGCCTGTTCCCGGTGGTTCAACATTTATCTTTTCATTCTCAACCAACTGTCTTGGGTTCACAAAAGTCCACACACACCAATTCTATCCTGTGGCTTTTCAAGCAAGAGTGGAAGGATATGAGGGGAAGAGACATAAACACTCTGGAAATATCATGAATTGATGCTGTGAGAAACCCATTTGGGAAAGACTGTGCTCTAGGGAGCTGCTGTGTCCCCTGAGGTCTGGCTCGTGGTACTACTGTCACCTCCAGTTTAATGTGTGTTTTCATACACAGCACGGTCTTTTCAGTCTCTGACACACTATCAGTTCCTTCTGGAACAATTTGTACAAGGTAAGAGTTGCACTAGTCCCAGTTCCTGGGACCTGGGGGCAGCTGAACCTGATCTGAAGTTAGTGGAAAGCTGGCTTGCGGTTTCCCCATCAGATACTGAAAGACCAGGAGCTTTTAGTTCCTGGTAGTTTTCTGATATTTATGAGAGGCCTTATTTAAAAAAAAAAGTCTCCATTAGTCTGTTTATTTTTAGCTATCATATTAAATATCCCAGGAGGAAAATACAAGATCACAGACCCAAAAGGTCGGCTGCTTGCTTCCCAGCTGAGTCGTACTGTTTAGAAGCCTAAAAGTGACTAAGTCCCAAGACATTAATATCCTGGGAAAGAGTGGAGTGCAGTCATCCCTCTGGGATGCTTTCCTGAGTTTAAAGACATTTTGCACTATACTGAGCAAAAGAAAATACACATTAGCCAAATATAGGAAGGCTTCATAGTGCAGGAATGACTCTCAACAGGACCCCTTAATGTTTTTCTGGCTGATCTTAAACTGCAGGCTAGACCCAGGCAAGGAACAATGGAAGCTGCTGTGTTTGAATGCGGCCAAGAACTAGCATGGAGCCAGTCTGGGCTTCTGCAGTCTCAGAGGTGGGTCAAGCTATGTGTGTGTCTACCTTACCAATCTATGAAAAGGGAGGTCAGTGTTAGCAATAGAGGCTACTCTCAGAGCAGATGCCCGCTGCCATAATGCCAGCCCTGATGTGACTTCATTTTGAGCCTAAATTAGGTAAAAATTAGCATTAGATACAAAGGGTAAAACTTTATCTAAAGGCCTAGAAGTGTCATTGTCAAAATTCAGTTTACTGCAGAAAAATGCAATTCCCTGGGCTTGCAGTTCCTCTATGTCTGCAGGGCTCTGACCTACAGTGCATAATCCTGCTTCTCAAAACCTGAAAATGCAGAGAAGCTTGAACCCACACATTTCCCAGATCATATAAAAGGCCCTAGGAGCGAACCAGGTAAGCCCTAAGCAGAAGTGGCCCCTTCCTTCTCTCCTGGAGATGAACAAGAGGGGTCAGCAGTTTCTCTCCTCTCTACCCCCAAAGAATTCTGGCTGGGATGCAAAACTGAAAGGACTCTGGACTGTGTTGACTAGCAGAGATCTGGGAAATGAGCAGGATACGTATTTGTGAAGCAATTTAACAAAGCTAAATAAGCAGTAAAAAAGAGGTGAAAGGGTTTCCAGGGTCACTTGGGTGTCCAGGGTGAAGTAAGAAGGCAATGAAGTAAGAGGGGAGTAGATTTAAAAATTAACCTGTATGTGAATGTACTCTGTTCAGAACAGGAATGAAAAAGCAAAGAAAGATCAATTGAGGCCTCCTTCCCTCTGGAGCAAGATGCTGACATTTTAGAAGAGAAATTGATTGGTGGAGAACCCCCTCTGCTGGGTAATTAAACAAGCATGCTGATCAATAGTCAGAATCTGGGATTCGGAGGCTCGCTGGCAAGCTAACACAGGGATACGGAGGGCAGAGGGGAATTGCTGCTTGCCTCAAGCAAGGCTGAATCTTTAAGGTCTCTGCATTAAAAGATAAATGTGTGTTCTCCTCGCCTCCTTTGCTTTAAAAGCTTCTTTGATTCGGCATAACCCGAGCAAAAGGAAGGGTCTCCACTCTAAGAATTTTTCTCTTGTTGACAGGTGACAGTTGTAAAGGGGCCAATTTGTGATTACATGGTTCACTTATACAATGCAATTAAGCTGCCTGTTAGGTTCATGTTGCTTTAAAAAAAATTACGATCAAGTTACTTATTAGCTACCTTGGTCCTGTCTTCCCAAGAGTCAGAGGGCTGGCCAGGGAATCAACTCCAACAGAGCTGGAGTTATCTGCTTTGCTGTTTGTTATGGTCTTAGAACCCACTGGGTCATGAGCATGCTCTGTGTGTGGTTAAACAACTGCAGCTGCCAAGAGATAGTCCTAGGCTCCCCAGATTCACAGGCCCAATGGCCACCTGCCAGGCCACTGGGAGAGAGTTGATCTAACTCTCCTCCCTGAGCAGGGCTGTGGCCCTTGCCTTCAGTACTCCCCAGATAATGTTGGGAGCTGACTGGGCCAGTGAAAAGTCAGGAAGAGCTTGTCTTCAGAACTCAATGAAAGGGCTTACTGCATGGAGATGGCCAATGCCCTCTCTGGGTGCTGTTGCTGTTTCTTGGTCTTAAGATTATTCTTGGATGAAAGCAAAATTGAAGAAAGGTTTAGGGCCATCACCTCACACTGCACCTGAACAAACTTTCTTGGAATTTCCTGTATTCCTGGGCAAGAATGGAGTAAACTGATTTCTTCCACTCCTTGCTTATCCATGAAGCAGAAGAGGCTGAGAACAATTACAAAGGAAGATGTTCTGCAGTGAGGGATCTTGGAAACACAGCTAGCTAAATCACTGCAAAAGATGCAATTGGTGGTTATTAAGGAAAAAGGCATTCTAGGCATGAGCGAATGGTTTGCACCTCAAAGATTCATGCCTCAAAGAGTCATTCATAGAACAGACTGTAGACCAACTGGTTCCCAGAGACTGAGAAATAGGATTGCAATAATTATTTTGTATCTTATATTTTATGATAATTATTGTTGTTATTGAGGGGTTAATGACTGAAAGTCTCAGGTGAGTTGGAAAGCTCCAGGCAGGAAAGTTAACACCCTGAGAACATCTTCAGGCATTAGGATCTGGGAAACTTCTTAGAAGGTCAGCATATCGATGTCATTCTCCTGACATTTTATAACCCCGATACTGCAAGAAATTGTTCTGAAGATGAAAGTCTTCCATCCTCAAAGTTCCCCTTTCTTCCCTGTAAAACCCTCAAGCCCACTGTGCCCGGGCACACATTCTCCTTCTCTGCAGAGACTCCAGCCCTTCGTTGACCTAATGAAGGATAATGTGCTTCTATAGAGGCCAATCTTCTCTGTCTTTTATTTTCATTTTACCTCTGTCCCTTCTGATATAACAGTTGTTGTTGTTATGATGATTATTATTGTCATTTGTGTGTGTGTGTGTGTGTTGTGTACATTGTATCCTAGATGATGTATTTGCCCCACAGTGCAGCAGAAGTCAGAGGACAACTTTTGGAAGTTGATTCTTTCTTTTCACTGTGGATTCTGGGAACTGAATTCAGGATGTCAGGTTTGCAAAACAAGTGCCTTTATCCACCGGGCCACCTCACTTGCCTGAGAGAGGACTGTGGTGATGGTTTTGTGATTATGTGAATGTACTAAATGTCACTCGCTGGAATACACATTTTAAAAGACTTATAATATTCAGTATATTTCATATGCTTTTCTTAATAAGAAAACCTTTACAGTCATGTATGGCAAGATTATCCCCTGCATAATTCATATGAACATGCAGCTTACTACTGAGGTTTCTCCTTGCTTTATAACATGTTCCTGAGCGATGCCTCAAAGATAGAGACTTCAAGCAATGAGAAATGCTTCTGTGTCCATCCTGTTCAAGGTGTCTATGTGAAACATTTCCTGCAAGCATGGCAGCCCAGGTCCTTCTGTTCTCAGTCTTCCCCATGCCCAAGTGACACTGCTGAGTGCCCGAGTGTGGCGAGCTGGGCTCTAACTGCCCTTATCTCTATGTGCCCAGTCTCAGGAGAGGTTTTCATCGCTTGTTCTTCTGAGGTGTAAGATAATGCAGCCCACCCAGGAGAGTTAACACTTCCTGGGGTACTTAGGACGGCTACACTTTTCAGAGGAAGAATTAAGACAGAGAAATGGCTGCAGTCCCGCATGATTCCCACTCTTTCCCCTGGGTTTTATTCTGTGGTCTCTCCTACAAATCAAGTAAGGTTTCATCTCATACTGTCTGTGCTCTTCAGACAGACATTCCTTCTCTACTCTCTCTATGGGAAACTTCATCAAGTGGACCCTACTGTTGCCCATCGTTTATCCTGCCAAGGATCCTGTGCCAAGAGAAGTTGTTCAGCAGGCACAGAAATGCCTCCAAGGCACCTTCTAAATCTGTCAGGGCCAATTTAGAAGCTGAAGTCTGAGACCAAATGGAAACATTGGGAATGCACTCGAGGAGAACTGAGTTGGCCTAGGCCTGAAGGCGATTTGTTACTCATTCGATGGATATCTCCAACCAAGTTAGATCCATGCATATCTCCATTCAATGGGTATCTCCAACCAAGACCCAAGAACATTGGATGTTGTCTGCTGCACAGGGAAGTCTCTATTCATTTCAGCCTGTAACCTACCCTAGAACAAGAGAGCAAAGTTTTCCTAACCATACACTCAGTCTCTCTTTTTTATAGCTGCAAAATCAGACCCAGGAGAAGCCAGGGTCAGGGATGTATGTTCTTAAAAGGCTCCTGCAAGTATGGGAAGTGATTGCTCAGAATAAAAATGACCACACAGGAGAAGCCAAAGCCCGGGTTTTATGTCAGCTTTCATTCCCCAACAATTGAGAGCACAGGGTGTCCCATCTATCTTACTTAATGACTTGTTTTGTGAAGTGACAGGAAGATGCTGAGATGGAAGGCTGTGCACAATAAGCTCCAAATGACCACCAAGGGACCTCTCTCACACATTCTTAGTAGCCACCAAGTGCTAGCCATGATGGGTACTGTGCCGCTCTGTTTTCCTCCTTTCCTCTGTCATATGGGAGACAGTAAGCTTAGTTACTGAAGCGTATTTGAAGGCGTGTGCCACTTTTTTGTTTCTTGGTCCTGGAAGACTGGGATAAGAGAGGGGACTCCTTACAGGAAAGATATCAAGAATGTCTGTGTTCTGGACAGTGAGTTGAGGAGACTGTGGGTTTCCAGGCAGAACTGTCTTCACATTTAGGGAGGAGGTGAAAGTGCGAGTGGCAAAGACGTCATGTTCTTCCTGTGGGGAGTCCTGTCAACACCCACAGCAGCAGAAGGCCTCCTCTTTCATGGACTCCTCCTTCCTCCATCTGTTACAGCCTGCTTCCTACCTGCATTCCTCCTTCCGGTCACTTCAGCCTTACTTACTTTCTTGCCACCTCTCTCTGTTTCTTCCCAAGCAAACTTTACATCTTTAAGTGCAGGAGGTAAAATGAAAAGAGACTAACTTGGAGCCAGAAACACTGTATTTGAATGGAAACAGCATGACTTATTGGCCAAGTAAATTCAAGCATGCCATAGGTACAGTTTTGATTGCTTTGTGTTCCTAGTGACTGTCCCATCTTTCCGTCTAAACCATTGTGATGACCAAACAAACTACATGGACATGTTTTGTGAACTTGCTACCCTTGACATGCTTATTGCTTTCTTTCTTTTTGCCTCACTCTCTCCTTGTTTTGTTCTGGATGTTCATTTTTGCTACATGGTCTTGCTATGTGACTTGCGTTGACCTAGAACTTCTGATTCTCCTCTACCAAGCTCTGCAGTGCTGGCACTGCAGATGCACATCCCCCCACTCCACTCCCATATGGACACTTTAGTGTCCCCTTTATCTTGCTGCCACATTTAACCAGCCTCCAAATCTTGATGGTTCTGATCTCTTCTGGGTCTCTTCCAAACAGTTTTGCTTTCTGTAGTCACTGCGACAATGGACTCAAACCGCTACTCTTTCCCATTTGCTTACACCAGTGATCATTCTCTCTGACAGAATTAGGTTCCCAGCCTTCTGGCAACCTTCATCTATTAGAAGTAAGGTGCATAGTCTAACCCCATCACATTGAAAGTGCAAGTATCAGGGATAATTCTGAGGCACTGAGATCCTTCCCAGCTAGCAGGAACAAAACTTGAGATTGCCTGCTTTATCATACCTCTCTGCCCTTTAACTAAAGCAGATGTGACAAGAGTCAGCTGAGGAGTCAGATGACAGAAATCTCCCTGAGCAGATAAACTCTCCAGTGGGAGACCTCAGAGTCATTCCAGGGGTGAGTTCTTCACGCCCTGGTCACACAGAGACCAGGCTGTTTGTCCAGTTCCATGGTTGTTCCAACAGACACGACTCATTCTGCCAATGCAAACCAAACTTTTACACCCTGGATGCTAATGAAGAAAACTTGTGGTTTTCTTAGAAAACTAGCAAATACTGATTACTAAAATCATAGTGTTAACTATGGAATGTGAAAAGACAAAGCACCCCTATGGAGATTAGTATTTAGTGATGTTTAGAGTAAAACAGATTTTAATGCATGTCTTGACATTTAAATAGCATTTCTTTAAGGTAAGTTATAGATAATCTAGCAATGTTGTCTTAGTCTGCTCAAAGAAAATAGCATAAACTAGGTAGCTGGTGACCGACAGATGTTTGCTATTGCAGGTCCGTAGGTTGAAAGGGCCAACATGAAGGCACCTGCAGGATCTGTGTGCAGGTGGCCTGATTCCTGATTCTCTGTCCTCACATGGTGGAAAGGGGAAGGTAGCCTTCTGATGTCTCTTTTGCTTTACACACAGGTGAAAAGTTACCTTCCGGCTAAGGTCTTTGGCATATAAACTTGAAGTGGCTACAAATATTCGGACTATATTGGAGGCACATGCAGACTTTCTTTTCTGCTCATCAGAGTGTCTGAGTCTATATATACCCCACAAGTGTAGTCCATCACCCCCTTCCCCTGAGCTTGACTGAGCACATCTGTGACAATAGCATGTCGGTTTAAACGGTGCACCGCTACCTTATAATCACGTACCCAGAAAATATTTAAACTTCTGATAATAAAAAAATTGTGTGTCCTAGAAAGAAGAGGGTTAAATAAAACACTTCCCTGGCTTCAGGGGCTCTCAGTCTAAGGGGAAAGCAGATACTGAAGCTGGAAATCATACCAGGTCAGATAAGCAAGCAAGCTTCCATGGAAGCAGAAAGGGATGCTTCTGAGAGGGAGGTATCCCACGATGCATCATTCTAAAGGATTTTTGGACAGTTGATGCTAGTGAACCTTAGGGAACTGGGAGGAGTGGGGCTGTGGAATGGGGAACACTCCAGACCTGAGCCTTAGGGAACTGGGAGGAGTGGGGCTGTGGAATGGGGAACACTCTGGTCACAGAAGAAAAAAGCCCATCAGTAAAATTAAAATCTACTGAGTCTTCATATGCTCCAGGAGTTCCTCTAGAGAAGCCTGCACAGAACCAAAGAGATCTGAAACTATGTACATCCTTCATGCTTCCCTAAATATAGTAAGCAATGCTATTAATATAGCTCCACATTATAGATGAAACACCCCAGGCTGGAGCCTGGGTTGCAGTCTGGGAAGTGGCAGAGCCAGGATTTGAACACTGGTTTCTGACTGGAGAGATGTATACTATCATCTATTCAAGTATAACCTGTGGGAAACTACATGTGTCTAAACCTGAAGTAAAAGCCAGAATGGTGTGCAGTGCCGCCTGAGAGGAAGTCAGCCAGAGCAGGAGCGGTGATTCATTCTCCCAGTTGGAGCCCAGCTAGCTCAGAGGAGCTGACTGCACAGCGAAGGCTCAACAGAACCAGGTGACGGAGTTTAGAGAAAGGGAATCTGCAGAGTGGGTGCTGAACCAGCCGCTACCCAGATAGTAGCTTGACATTCTATTTAAGCCGCTTTCCTCTTGCAAATGGGGTTTATAGCCTACCCCCCAACAGATATTTGGGTGTCTTTCACGAGGCACACACTGTTCTGGGCAGTGGAAATTCCACAGGGAATAAAACAGACAAGGTCCCTTTTGTTAGAAAGCTTAAAACAACCTTCTCCATGTGTGACCTCGCTTACCCTGAAAATGCCAAGGGAACAACAGGTAGCTGTGCCATACTGCAGCAGCAGGGCACCTGCTGAGAGGCCCCCACCTTTGTACTAGTCTAGCTTCTTCATGTCCTGCTCAGGGCACCAGACCACCACAGCCACCCAGCCAGTGTCACCTCTACCAGATTCCCCAACCTAAGGAATCTAAAGTAGTCACTCAAGGGCTTTCTCAGGGGACATGCTGTGATTTCTAGAGTCCTGCTATGTCAGCACAGCCACCCAGGGCCCTGTGGGCCTTGGCCTCGAGTTCAGCTGTGGACCAGGTCATGGGAATTTTCCCTCTAAGAAGAATGTTTCTCCATTCAGATTCCACTCTGCAGGACTGATTGCAATACAAAGGGGATCAGGAAAAACCCCAACACAAAGCATTTGTTGAGAAGCCCAGTTTCCAGATCTCATGGTCTCCCTTACTCTGAGGTCCCACACATGCCTGTTTCGACTGGATATGTGCTGTGAATGGTTTTGAGTGACTGTCAGGGGAAGGAGGCCCTGGGAGCCATGTGTGCTCTCTTTTCCTAGCACTTGGAGAGTTAAGGGGAGATGAAGACCATGAACCACGTTCTCTGTAAGCAGTCAGAACAGAGGTCCTTCACTTGGTGCCTTACATGGCATATCAAACATAGCACTGACCTGAAGCTCAGGCTTCCTTAAGAAGTCTCTGCCCACAGTACATAAGCAGCCAGGAGGCTGAGGTGGCCAAGATCGCAGACACCCAAACCAGGGTCTATAGGAATCCCCTCAGACCTGCGCCTCAACCTCACTTCAGGTCTCCTTAACAGTCTGTTTCCTTGTCTCCAATGTGCCCCTCTACAGGCTGAGCCAGCTTTCCCTGCCAGCTTCCCTCCCAGGGAGTCTGAGGCAGCAGAGGGTGTGTGTCTGCAGCCTCAGAAATCTGAACTCTTTTCCATCCTGGGTCACAGCCTGTGGGGCATGATCAAGGACAGGTAAGATGAGCCCTGGGCATTTCCATGGGACTGGACATATAGTTCAAAGTTCCTGGACTTGGACTTGGAGTTACTCAGGCTTCCCTCCCCACATACACCCACCCCCACACACACCACATACGCGCACATACACCATACACACACCACACACACCACATACATACACACATACCACACACAGATACACACACACCACACACGCATACACACACATGCACACATACCACGCATACACACACACCACACATACATACGCACATACACACACACACAAACACACACTCACAGCCTTCTTCACTCGTGACTATGAAATCTGATGTCCACCAGGGCTTAAATCAAGACAAGGCAAACTTTATGTAAAGAGGTGAACATTTTGAGCTGGAAATATTTTAATGTACCTTTTCAAGCCTAGGGGCAGTAGGAAGGGCGGTTCCACACCAGCTGCCTCGGGGAAGGGCCTGTGAGGTGATTGCCCTGGATGAGAGCCCTACCAGTGTCACAAGCAAGCACCCCGTCGTGATCACTATTTGAGAAACAGAGGAATTTGCCATTCAGATTCTTTATTACAGACCAGAAAGATGGTTTGGCAGGTGAAAGCACTTCCTGTGCAGGCTTGACAGCCAGCGTTCGACCCCTGAGCCCACAGCGGAAGTAGAGAGCCACCTCCCAAAGTTGTCCTTTGACTTCCATGTGCAAGTTGTGGCGTGTGTAGAATCACACTCATGAACGCCCCCATTACTGTCTCTGTCTCTCTCTTATAAACACACAACAACAATAGCAGTAGTAGTAAAGACTCCTCACTGTACAAAATGGAAAGCATTCTCATTATAACGATCTTAGCAATCTCAGAAAAAACCACAACACTAGTCCTGGGGTCTGTGAAGTACTAATCCGATGACTCGGCTCACCTTGGTGCACACAGCTGCCTCTTTATAGATACCAGTGCAGTCCAGGCTCAGCTGTGAACCCTCTGTTGCTCAAGTCTAGAGCACAATTGGCTCACCTCCTGGCTTAAATTTAGGCGGAAGTTCAAGATCCCAAGTTCTCAGGGCACCTCTGGCGTGGCCTCTCCACTCTGTCTCAATATCCTGACACGACTCTCCTATCGGCCAAGCAGCAGCACCATAGGATAAGGACCATGCCTTTGAGCTGGTCCAGCTACCAGGGGTTGTCTGCCTGCTTTGGAGCCTCCTTGCACGTAGGAATTTCTGGAATTTCTTTATTTCTCTCCGCCTGTTCATCTTTGGGGTTTCCAACTCTTTGCTCTGCAGACACAACTTAGTTCTCTACTTCTGTCTGAGTTCATTTTGTCCATCCACAGATATCCCCAAGACAGTGGAGACATCACACTATGCATAGAACTTTTCAAACCTTAGGCCTTCTCCTTTCTCTAGCCATGGTCATTAGAAAAAGAGTCCTGAATAATGTTTTTCTAATTGACTGAGCATCACTATTTCCTCTCTATTCCTCACCAGTGTGTGTTCTTTCATCCACCCTCATTTTGCAGTGAGGAAGAAGAGGCTGATCCTCAGGAATGTCTGGGTGAAGCGTGGCAGGGGTACAGTCACCATCCTGGCCTGAGCCACCCACCTTGCCTGGTCCTATATCAGTGCTTCTCAAAATTGAGAATTTGTGAGAACTGTCCCCAGCACTTGTTACCGTGCAGACTTCTAGGCCACATGTGGAGGCACACATCTTTAATCCCAGCATTCGGGAAGCAGAGGCCAGCCAGGTCTACATAATGAGTTCTGGGTCAGCCAAGGCTACATAGTGAGAACATGTCTCAAAAATACTAAGGATGGGTTTCTAACTAACTGCCCAGGGGTTCTGTTTAGCGGCCATGCTTGGAGGATCACTGCTGTAGACAAGCATGATCTCACGACATAAGCGTGGCAGGAGGTAGGCTGTGGAGATAAGGGGACCCTAGCCTTCTCATCACAGTCTTTACACTGCTTTCATGGTTTCTTATCGTGCTAACACTTCTAAAAAGAATTGCCGCATGGGCTCTTCAGGTCTCGTGCCAGCTGCTTCTCTCATCTCTTTGACAAAAGCCCCTGAGCGAAGGGAGTGATTTTTTCCACCACAGTTTAAGAAGGGCACTGCCCACGTGCTGACAGCACTGAGGCAGCTGATCACATCACTCCATCAGGAAGGGAAGAGCAGCAGGAAGGGACTCTGAGCTAGAAAGCCTCAAGGCCCACCGCCTGTGACTCACTTCCTCCAGGGAGAGGCTCTGTCTCCTAAAGGTCCCACAGCCTTCCCAAGCAGTGCCACATGCTGGAGGCCAAGTGCTCAGATCGGGAGATACTTCATATCCAACCACAGCGGGTCTGGGGCAGATGTTTCTTTATGCCAGTTTGTGGGGTCCTGGAGGCAGACACACTATTTCCCCAACCTGACTTCTGGTGTGTGTGTGTGTGTGTGTGTGTGTGTGTGTGTGTGTGTGGTGTGTGTAGTGGGGGTATGTGTGTGTGGTATGTGTAGTGTGTGTGTGTGGTATGTGTGGTGTGTGTGTGTGGTGTGTGTAATGGGGGTGGTATGTGTGTAGTGTGTGTGTGGTGTGTGTGTGGTATATGTGTAGTGTGTGTGGTGTGTGTAGTAGGGGTGGTGTGTGTGTGGTGTGTGTGGTGTGTGTGTGGTGTGTGTGTTTAGTTAATGTGTGGTGTGTGTGTGTGTGGTGTGTGTTTGGTAATGTGTGGTGTGTGTGTGTTTGGTTAATATGTGGTGTGTGCGGTGTGTGTAGTGGGGGTGATATGTGTGTGTGGGGTGTGTGTAGTATGGGGTGTGTGTATGTGTGGTATGTGTGGTGTATGTGTGTGGTGTGTGTGTATGGTATGTGTGGTGTGTGTGTGTGTGGTGTGTGTGTTTGGTATATATGTTGTGTGTGTGGTGTGTGTCCTATGTATGGTGTGTGGTATATGGTATATGGTGTGTGTGCTGTGTATGGTGTGTGGTGTGTATGGTGTGTATGGTGTGTGGTGTATTTGGTGTGTTATATGTATGCTGTGTGGTGTGTGTGGTGTGTGTGTGATGTGTGTGTGGTGTGTGTGGTGTGTATGGTGTGTGTATGGTGTGAGTGGTATGATGTGTGTGGTGTGTGTGGTGTGTATGTGTGGTGTGTATGGTGTATGGTTGTGGGTGGTGTGTATGGTTTATGGTGTGTGTGTGCTGTGTATGTGGTGTGATGGGTGTGATGTGTATGGTTTGTGTGTGGTGTGCATGGTGTGTGGTGTATGTGGTGTGTATGGTGTATGGTGTGTGTTGTGTGTATGGTGTATGGTGTGTATGGTGTATGATGTGTGGTGTGTGGTATATGTGTGGTGTGTGTGGTGTGTGTATGGTGTGCATGGTGTGTGATGTGTATGGTGTATGGTGTGTATGGTGTGTGTGTGTGTATAGTGTGTGATAGCATAAAAGGTAAATTTTTCAGATGCCTTAAAAGTTTAGGAAGTCATATTTCATGAATAAGAGAACTATATGAAAATTTAAATTTTGGGAGTCCACAGTCTTATTTGGACCCGCTCCTTCACACGATGTCTGTCCTTCTGTCCCATGAAGACAGCAGAGTAGGAGAGTTGCAACAGAGACCCATCATGTTTATAGCTTCAGTACCCTGTGATGCTCCCTCGAGACCAATCGCTACTCGTGACCTGTGCTTTCCTGATTTCTGTGCTAGGATTTTTGTAGCAAGATGTAGTTACTCCCCAGCTTTGCTTTTGTTTTAAACAGCATATTCTGCCTTTTCCCCTGCATAGCTCCTGGTCTTAGGAAACATTCCGTGGTTATCTGCCAGTGGCAGTGGGATAGCTCCTATTCCAGGAATGTTTCTTTTAACTGCAGTATGAACCTTTCCCCAGACAGACACTGTTCAAATTGTGAAACAAACCTTTACACTTCCATAGGAAGCTCTTGTATGAACCATACTCAAATAGTTTTTCCTTTGGCGACCAGAAACCTTCAACGAGAGACCAGAATTGGGAAATCCTTGCTCCTTACTGGGGACAATGGCCTGGGAACACAAGTGTCTCATCCTGCATGAAAAATGTGCTAGCTGCATGTTTTTCAGCTAGATCTCTGTTCATCTAAAACGAGCTAAAACAACCTTTAATAGAAAATATTGTGGGAGAATAAAAAGTGCAAGTTCTTCCTGGTTCCTCTGCAGGAAAGCCTGTTACCACTACAGTTAGAAGGAGGTTTGCTCCCTGCGAGTTCACGCGCTGGAGGTCTGTCTTCAGTGTGGCCATTCTGAGGAGAGGAGGACTTTGAGGAGAGTTTGCTAGAAGGTTAGTGTTCTTAGATGGCAATCAGGAGTTTCCCTGGGACTCCAGACCTCCCTCAGGAGAGTCCACAGAGGAGAGAGTAATAGATGTCTCTCTTCAGTCTATGGGCTCCCACGTGATGTTATCCCCCACAGTGGGATACAGTCAGGAGAGGCTCACCAGAGCCAGTACTATGTTACTCAAACTTTCCACCTCTGAAACTGTGGGCTGGAATACATAAACCTCTTTTCTTCTTACAGTATCCAGTCTTGGATACTTCATTATTGTAACAGAAAATGCACCGATCCATCAGGTAATGTATTTTTCTCATCCAAGAAAACACAATGTTCTACCATTTCTACCTGGAAATATTACAGCTTTGTTGGCCTTCTGGGCATATTATTACATGATCCTTAACCAGCACAGAGGCACAGCCTTTGCAAACCCCAACCATAAACAGCCATGCCTTCTGTGTAGCAGACTGATTTCTTTGCCAGAGTAATAACTTTCCAGCATCTGTGTGGAAACCTTACGTTCAGAGAAACGCCAGTTTGGGCACTAGAGAGTAGAAGAGCCATCTGGCTTCTCTTGGACTCATTGGCTCTTCTTCCCGGGGTCACAGACACTGTGGTCGGGAGGTACAGTGCAAAGGCGTTCCCCAGGGGAACAATAGCAGGCTGGAAGCAGTCGGAGCTTGTAGCAGGAGGAAACAGAAGAGCAGCCAAAGCCCTCCCTTTGGATGAGTGACTCACAGCTGACTCTGGCGCCAAGGTGTGTGGAAGGGCAGGGGTAGGAAATGTGGTCATTGTCCTGCAGTAGGGGACACCAGTGTTTATATAAAGTCTCTGATTGTATGCTCCCTCAGCCAGTGGTTCTTGCCCCGTGCGGAAGTTCTACGGGCTATATTTAAAAAAACAACCATTTTCCCAGTAGAGGAAGCAGAGAATACATTGTGAGAAAGCAGGGAGTAAAAAGGGTAACTTTGGAATACTTTGTACAAGTTAGGTCTTCAGGGGTGGAGGCTCACAAAGAATTGGTTTAATGTCTTGGTAATTAGCCATAGAAGAAATTGCTCCAGAGGATGACTTTCCACAGCATAGCTCAGCAGTGAAGTCCTATACGGTAGTTCTGCTTACTTGAGCTCTGTTAGCTTGCCATTTTCCTTGGCAAACAAAATCCTAAGTCCTGGAATTCACAGAAACTAGAAAGGTAGAGATCAAGATAGCTCAGCTGGTAAATTCCTGCCATGAAGACCTAAGTTCTGCTTCCAGAATCCAGGTTAAAAAAAAAAAATGACCTATATGTGGCGGTATGCACTTGTAATCCCAGGCTGCAAAGACTGACCTACACACAGATGAATCTCTGGGGTTCACTGGCCAGCCAACCCACCATCATTAGTGAGCTCCAGCCCAAAGAGAGGTTCTGTCTAGAAAGCGAGATGAATGATTCCAGAGGAATGAAACACAGATTTCCCAATGGTGTGCACACTCACACACACACACATGCACACATGCACATACACACATGCGCACATGCACACACACACACACATCTGCAAGACTGAATTTCCATTCCCTCTGATGTGCTTTGTCTGTGCTTTCTAGACATTCCAGGGCTGGTACTGCTATGGACCCAGTTTCTACAGGCAAAAGTCATAATGTAGTCATAATGAATGATCTCTGTGACCTGTAAGTAAGTGCCTACTAGATCAAAAGGACCCTGATTAAATGTCAACTATGATGCCAGACCCTGTCATAAAGTAGCACCCAACATGGCAACTTTTGAGCCAAAGAACTGGACAAGGGTCGGTGAGATGGAGCACCAGGTAAAGGTACCTACCATCAATTCCCTCAAGTTGTCCTTTAAATTACACACACACACACTCACACCACACATATACACACACTCACACACACACTCACACCATGCACATATACCACATAATACACATAAACACACACTCACACCACACACATACACACACTCATACCACACACATATACCACACACACACTCACAGCACACACATATACCACACACACACTCACACCACACACACACTCACACTACACACACACTCACACACACTTGCACTACACACATACACACACACTCACACTCACAGTCACTCTAAATAAATGTAGTTTTAATTTAAAAAAAAGAATTGGCCAAAATAAAATTCCCTGTCCAACTAATTGGTTCTAGAACAGGAGCCACAAATCAGTCATGATGGTCAAAGTTCTGTGCAGAGTCAGATCGCTGAACCATCTCCTCCTCGCTCATACAAGAAAAGAGAGTTGAAAAGCAGTAGTGCTTGCTTTATTATGGCCCCTGTGGGAGGGCAAGGAAAGTTTCAGCCTCTCCATTGCTAGTCCAGGCTGACACACCATTTAATGGGCAAATCCTTTTGTGGAGTGACCATCATGAGCTAATCAGAACCTGACCGTCATGAATCCTCAGCACAGCTCCTTCAAAGACACAATTCCAAAGTTACCCAGGAATCGCACTGAAAATAGAGAATTGTACTTCTCCTCTGGGGAAGGTAAAAAGATATAGTTTTGCCAAATTTACTTAAAAGCATTGTTAGTCCCTGAGTTCTTAGAATGTCTTCAATGAAACAGGAAGTATTAGGAGGAAGAACAAAAAAATAATTGCAAACAACTACAAAAAGAATGTTAGAAGTTTCGCAGGTGTGGAGGGAGGGGAATGAAGCCCAAGTCACTGTCAGTGGGGACTGTGCCTGCTGCTCCTTGCTGATGGTGGCTTTGCAAGCAGGAAACCATGGGCACACATAAGTATGAACTGGCATTGTACCCTGTACAGCTCTGTGCAGTTGGCCTTGCCAGTTCATTTAACCTTCCCAATGATCCGGGAAAGTAAGTGCTTAATAGCCTAATATTATGGATGAGGAGTCAGGCGGAGGGAGGCCTGCACAGGTGCCAAAGCTCAGGGGTGCGTGCGCGCAGCACAGCCAGTCTGGGCTCCATGCGCTTAACAGCTGTGGTCTTTGCCCTCTCAGCCAGTGAACCTCAATGACAGTTCTACACAGAGTGCCAAGACCAGGCCACTGTGCAAATGTCTTAAAAGACAGCTTCGGTTTCACCTTCTTAGGTCTTAGCCAAAAAATTCTAGAGACTACTGTCAACACGGGGCGATATGGGAAACAGTTGTCAGATTAAAACAGAACATAGCCTTTCAACCCAGCACAATTGTCTCTGTGAAGGTGTGCGGGGTTGCGGGGTGGCAGCTGCAGGCAGGGAGTGGCTTGAATGAGAAATGTCACCATAGTCTCCGACACTTGGTTCCTGCCGCTGGTGCGATTTGGGGAAGATTAAGAGGTGTCTTGATGGAGGAAATGTGTCAATAGAGGCAGGCTTTGCAAGTTTAAAGACTCACGCCATTTGCAGTTCCTTCTCTCTGCTCTGTACTTGCCAGACAACGAGCTCTCATCTTGCTGCTCTGCTGTCCCCTCCATGATGGAGTCTGTTCCTCAGGAACCTTAGCTCTAGTAAACTCTTCTGTAAATTGCCTTAGTTACGTCTGTGTGTGTATGTGTGTTTACAGGTGTGTGCACATGTGCATGTGGATACGTGTGTATGTGGAGATCAACAGCTGACATCAAGTGCTATCCTCAATTGTTCTCCATCCTATATTTTTGTAGCAGGGTTGTTCACTGAACCTGGGGCTCATTGATTGGCTAGACTGCCTGCCTAAGTGAGCCTCAGGGGTCCAGCTTTCTCAGCCTCCTTCACACTGGGATTATAGGAAAGTGTCACCACGCCCAACTTTTTATACACATGCTGGGAATCCAAACTCATCTCTCCAGCCTCCTTTCTGTGGTGTTTTAAACACTGATGGGCAAAGTGACTATTAAGGCATTGTTTGGGGCCAGTGAGTGTCCTGCTTTATATTCCACTTGGATTTGGAGAATACAAGATACGCTCCTAAGGTCAGATATTTGGTAAATGATGATGCTTTTTGCTCATTCTCCTCTCGAGGGGCAAATGCCTATGTGGAGCATAGACTTTTCCTTTGTAGGATGCTACAGACGCAGGAGCAGCCACTGAATGACATTTCCTCTGGGTTTGAGCCAGATATGGAGTTTCAGGCTGCATCCATGGCACCGTCCTCCAGGAGTCTTGACCTGTGTGTGCAAGGGTAATAGGTACCAGTCCTATAGAGGAACTAGCAGGTGTGCCCAAAGCAATTCTAATGTGCCAGGAGTCGAATGATCTCGTCTTTGCACATGGTGGCAAACGCAATCAGAGAAGGGGGAGTTTTCCAAGCTCCTACCTGAGCTAGGGTAACAGTTCTTTCTCTGCCCTTTTTCCACTTTCTTACACAGCAAGTGACACCTCCTTCCCATAGACAACCTTCACATGGAGGATACCAAGTGGTTTGCATAGGTAAGAAAACAGCTGTGTGAGAAATGGCTGGTGAGCTCAGGGCTGTAGCCACATGGAGTGCAGAGCTCTCTGCCCTTCTCTCTGACAGCTCTTGCGTCCCCCGTCTCTTTTCCCTGTTCTTCTTCAGAGTCCCTTTGGTCTGGTCACATGCTGGTCTGGCCTCGGCACTTTGAGCCATGACACTATTAGCACCACAGCCAACATGTGAGTTCCCTGACAACACAATTCTGCAGAGACCCCATTTCTAAACACAGGTTCTCAAGGTCCACAGGGTGGGGCCTGAACGTCTCTCATGAGATGTAGATGAACTATCTCATCCACAACACTTGGATAAGAAAGGAGGATTTCCCTTGTGGTTTCTGCCAAGGCTCATGGATGGTCTGTAACCTCCCTGGAGTCAGTTGCCTCTTTTGAAAAGACAAGGTCAAACATTTAAACATCACTTCTAGGTTGAGAAGTATACAAATCTATTTTCCTTCTTTTGCTTACTGTCTCCCTCCCTCTCAGTTTTGCTTCTGAGTCTTATAGCTGGCAAGGACTTTGCCCAATATTCTGTCCTGCCCTCAATTTCTGGTGTAATCACAGAATAAGCTAAGTGAACCCTGTGTGCACAAATTCCCACAGCTCCTCTGGCCTCTGGCCTAGTGAGCATAGCTACCCAGTCAGCTTCATGCTTGCTAGCACGAGCCTTCCCTGCCTTGCCTGTCTATTGCTTTTATTTATGTCTCATTCCCCATTCTCTCATCCCTCACCTACACAACCAGACTCCCGTCTTTCTTTGCACCTATTGTTCAGCTGCCAGTTGGCAGGAGCACTCTATTTTCATCCTTTCGCCCCATAAACACCTTTGTTTATACAGAACACACAGTTGGCCTCTTGTCTACAGACAAACTGTCCTGTGCCTGGGCTGCAAGTGCTGGAAGCCAGCTTCAGACTGAGTCAAGAGGCCCATGGTGCTGTTTTTCAATTTAAAAAAATGCTAATTCATAGACATACACTATATTGTAATTATATCCCCTGATCATCCTCCCTTGCATCCCTCACATTCCTGCTGGCTCCCCTTTCTTTCCAACCAGCCTCCTTTTATGTATTTGTGTGTATGTGGGGGAGGGGAGTCTTGTGCAAGTATCCAGAGCTTCTATGTGTTCATGACAGCAATGACATACCACATGCAGAAGACAGCACTTCCGGCCATCTGCCCTCCGCTGTGGCATTCCCTGCACCTTGCTGGAGATGACAAAGATGTCCAGCGAAGGGTGAGGACTCCACAACTACATACCCTACCACCCTGACCAGGCATGTCTCTAGACTAACCATTGCCTGCTGCAAAGAGCAACTTCCCTGACCAAGGCTGAAAACACCACTAATCTGTGGCTGTGGATGTAAATATTTAGAAGACAGTTCGTCCACATGCCCATTTAACAAAATAGATTCTCCACCAAGGCCTATGATCTCTGCAGTCACAGGCTTTCAACCAGGTTTCCCGTGTCAGGCAAGTATTCCTTCCCAGGAAGCAGGCCTCAAAGCTGACCATAAAGAAGCTGGCCATCCCCAAACGGTCATGACACCATCGTACCAGTGGGCAAGTTTTGCCTGGCAGGTCAAACTGTGGCTCCCCCAGCAGCCCACATAGCACCAGGAGCTCCACTCAGCAGGAAGAAGCTTCCAGATCAGTTTCTGCTTGATTTCCCTGTGTTCAGAATCCAGTCTGTTGTGTCTTCAGTGACAGGGTTTGTTCCACAGTTCTAGTAAGCAGCCAAGAGCAGAGGCAATAGCCTGTGATGTGGTGGGTTTAATGTCAGCTTACCACAAATTAGAATCACCTGAGAACTGTCCTGATTAATGCAGGAAGGTTTACCCTGATTGTGGTGGTACCTCCAGGAAGGAGCCCAAATTGATTAGAAGGTGGTATTGCAGAAGGAAGTTCATTCCCTTGCCTTTCGCTAGCTTGGCCTCTCTCTTGCCAACAAGTTGATTTACACTGTTGTTACTGCTGCCAATTCCTTCCTTCACTGATAATAGAATCAGCATTTCTGAGTGTTCATCCTGGAACAGTGTTCAACAGCTCTCCAGGAATTTTCCAGACTCCTGACACCAGATTGGACCTACTAAGGCACGTAGCCTTGAGGAGTAATAGACAGCCATTCTGGGACTAACCTCAAGGGCCAAGCACTGGATTCACAGCATGAGAGAGAGAGAGGGGAGAGAGAGAGAGAGAGAGAGAGAGAGAGAGAGAGAGA